>VWPW01031899.1:593895-653400 GCA_013389825.1 Crypturellus undulatus
GAAAGGAAAAGAAAGGAAAGGAAAGGAAAGGAAAAGAAAGGAAAGGAGAAAAAGGAAAAGGAAAAGGAAAAAGGGGAAAAAGGAAAGGAAGGGGAAAACGGAAAAAGGAAAAGGAAAAGGAAAAAGGAAAAAGGAAAGGGGAAAAAGGAAAAGGAAAAGCAAAAAGGAAAAAGGAAAGGAGAGGGGAAAAGGGAAAGGAAAAAGGAAAAAGGAAAGGAAAGGGGAAAAGGGAAAGGAAAAAGGAAAGGAGAAAGAAAAACTCATCACAGATCCTGTAAATTCTCTACCAGTGCCCTCTCCTAAAGCCCTCTCTGCTCCCATGTTATCCAGGGCACAGAGAGACGCAGCAGCATCTGCGCTACTTCAGGCTAAGGGAACCTACCAGAGAGGTACAATTTTGGAAGGACAAGCCAGCACCTCAGTAAGGGCCTGCAGATTTCATCTGTACTCAAGCGCAGCTTTTACAGGAAGGCTGGAACAGGCAGGAAAGCTTTCCCCAATGATTGTGCACCGATTGCCGAGCTGCCTCCAGTTGGACCTAGAAGCCCGCTGGTAGCTTTAGAAACTCAGCAGCAAAACATGCAGTTTATAAAATGGAAATAAATTAAATAGGAAATAAAGGAAAATAAAGAAATAAAGGAAAGCAAAATACTATGTAGAATGAACAACCCTGCAAATCTTATGTTTTTCATCCTTTTTTTTTTTTTGAGTAACTGACACAATTCAGTAGCCAGCTGGTAAAATAACGATGGAAAGAGGCCAGTAAAACTGCACAAAGCTACGAGAAACTGCCTTGTCCTAATGAGAAACATCGTGCAGCCTGATGACACGTTATAGACTTCAATTATTATCCTTGTCAGGAAGGAACTTCCCAACATCTGTATGATGATTATTTTCCACTGGGATGTCATTTACAGTGCAAAGTATTAGAAATAAGGCCAAAAATCAATTATAATCTTTGTAAATGAGCATATTCTTGATGTAAGTGCTCTGAACTTCCAGGTGGAAATGGACTTTAAAAAAAAAAAGGTCAAAAGGTCAGAAAATGAGCTAACAAGGCAAAGTATGCAGTAATCCCCCCCACACACACACTTACGGGCTCAAAATGATAGTTAAAGGATAGTTAAAATAAAAATTTGTATAAAAAGTACAAGAACAAACAAGTATTATTAGATGCAAAGCTTAACAAACCAATAACTGACTCCACAGGCGAGATTAAGACAGACTTCCTTCTAGGCCAATACCCAGTGAAATCCACAGATCAGACTTAGATTAGTAAACATATGTATATGCTAGGCAGGAATACAAGATGAGAGCTCTTCCTGTTTCTAGACTGTTCTCAATATTTACTTTTATATTTATATAGAAAAATACAATATCCAAAAGAAAAAGAGAGAGCAAGCATCATACAGTAACAATTTAAAAGGACAAATTTAAAAGGACAATTACTTCAGTTGATTAGCATTCTACATATTAGTGCAAAAGATTACGGATTTCACCCTCCAATCAAGGAAAATTATAACCATATAATATGGAAACATATAAATTACTAATGAAAAGTACAAATCTAAAAATATAAAAGTTATCAGCATGAGATGAAAAACACCTCAAAGGTTGTTTAGATAGTTTGAAGGTTTTGCTTTCTCATTTACTGATTTTCAGACTACAAATCTGCTATGCTAGAAGATAAGCTTAGAAAGTATATGAAAGGAACACAGAAGTAAAATGGATTAAACTTTCGATTTCAGAGGCAAAACTCATAGCTGTCTCTGTAAGGATGGCTCACTGACCCACAGACACACCGCAGTTCTCCAGAATACGTTGAAGCAGCCAGTAATGCAGATCACAGAAAGCAGCTTGCCCAGTAATGCCCCAAGGGCACTTCCTGCACTCCCCAGGTCCCCTCGCAGTCACGGAGGAGGTACTAACCCAATGTGCTCATCTGACTTTTAAGCCCTGGGCAGTTTGATAACCAGCAGAGAGAGCCCAGCCCTTCTGAGAACTCGGCCCCTCTATCCTCTTTCCTTTTGCTTTTATAGAGGTGATCAGAGAGAAGCTGTCTGTCCCTCTGCGACTCTGACCTTCAGTCAGGCAGGACTTGGTCTTGAGCAACTCTTGTTCAAGCTTCACAGCTCATTTCTCCTACTGGGGAGAACACCAGGAGCATGTGCTAAAGGAGTTGTACTAGGAAGTTATCGCTCAACTCTGGAGAAGGCTCCCACTCCGATGAGCAATTTTTAAATGACAGTAGGAGAAAAAAATAGTTTCTTGCTAGCTTTTACTGATATTTATGGTTAAGGAATGGAAGGCAGCCCAGAACATATGATGAAATCCCAACCAGCTCCGTATAATGAAGGATGGAGGACACATTACAATCCCTCTTCGCTGCTGTAGAGCATCATGGCTGTCACCAATGCTTTGGAGAAAGGAATTGCACTATATATTTAATACACTTAATATCATGTGCTCCACAGCGTTAAAATGAAGTCTACATTTCAAATGAAAGGGAAGATGACTAGTTTGAGGCAGGATGTCTGCAGCAGAATTTCTACAGCACAGCAGTCTCAGAAGCTATTCTGAGTACTAACAACTACTTATTTAAGGAGAATCAGCGAGTGGCCACATTCCCTATTGTTGGAAATAACAAAGCTGGGACACCTCTAACAGGCTACCTACAGATTACTTCAGCTAAAAGCAGCTTTGTTATCAAAAAAAAAAAAAGGATTTTTTTCAGCCAGACAGCACCATAAAAACTCTCGTTCACGCTGAATCACACATCAGTGAAGAATGGTGCTTATAATTTTCTGCTGGTTAAAGGCTCATTCCTGCTCACATTGAACTAAATGGGGCAAAACTCCCATTGATTTCAGTAGACCTTAAGATACTAACCATCAGCACTCATTAATACAGAATTATCATAACATAAAACATATTGACCAGTTGATCTAAATGCTTTATTTTCATTCATCAAAACAGCTCCTCCAAACAAGCAAAGACAGAGAACTGAAATCAGCTCAAAGGTCATGCTCAACCTACCCAGCTGCAATGACTGTCGATACACATTACTGCAGCAGCAGCGCAGCACGCGTTGCAGCCCATCAAACCCATCTACATAATACTAAAGAGAAAACAGAGAGCAACTCCCAAGTTGCCAACAGCTCAAATTCTGCCTCAACCAGAAACATCCCCCATCTTTCCACACAAAACATGAAAAATCCATAAAAATGGTTTCATACAACTGGCTGCTTATTTGCTTCTTATTTAAATACAGAAGTTGATTTTGACTCATGACTATACAGTGCTACTGCTCCAGTAAAAATCTCTTTAAATCGATTAGTATTCTTTTTGACTTAGGAAAAATAATTAGTGTACTATGCAGGAGAAAAAGAGTGGCGAAGATTCTGAATTTAATTATATGAATGGTATTCCATATGCACTTAATTGCATAGCAGTAACACAACCACTTTCATTACTCTTTATAGCTTCAGATGCCCATTAGCACAATCCCCAAGGTTCCTTATGAATAATTAGATTAGGAAAGGGGGACTCTCTGATGAAATGCAATAGGATGTGATGCTTATGAAACAGCACATCTTGAATCCAGATGCTGACATGACAACATCATGAAGAGCTAATTTGCACTTCCAAATTAATACCACCATAATGATAATATAAAAGAAGGATACGCATATAAAACGAGCTACAGAAAATAATGTCAAAAAGAACTGAGGTACATATATTATAAAAATACATCCATTTGACAGTTTAAGCCAGTGGGTTAGAGGTACATAGACTAAGTGTTATATTCATGGAGATAGCTGCTACTTAAGCAGACCTACTAGAATTCAATCCATTATGTAGCAACACATGGGCAAGCTGTTTAATAGTTATACCCATCAAACATGTGCAGCATTCGCATAAACAGGTGAATAAATTTCATTACAGTTTACTACACATCTGTTCTCATTTGATGCAATGAATGTTTTTGTGTTGTTTCGTGCTTCATAGTTAGGTACCATCAATTAAATTAGCAGCAGTGTATTTTAGAAGAGTCTCTACACATAACATTCTATATGGAAAGGAGTAAGGTTTAAAAGGTACTTTGAAAGAATATTTCTGCAACTCCCATAAGGTGTCTGCATATTCACTTGCCTAAATATGTGAGAAATCTCTCTCTCAAAACATTCTAACAGGAAATAATGATATCTTTACAGAAGGAAAACCATTTTCCTACCCCTATGGTTCTCCTTCATGAAAAATTTTCAAACACACATATATTGCATTAGGCATTACAAGACAGAATCTATCATTTGCTACTCTTACATATACCTCAGAGAAATCTGTTCCACTCTCCACATTTTACAGGATGGAACATACACATTTGCCCTGCTTGCCCTACACATTTGAGAATACATTCTGTCATTACAAAACACATTATTATAAGGATTTTTAACTTCTTTTCTAAAATCAGAATGCATTGCAGACTGCCAGAAAAAACGATAACATTGTTAAACATATGGCAGAAACAGAAAAGAAGGATAAAAGTGAACACACAGGGCACAAATAAGAGGCATAATACTAGAGCCATGACATTAAAGATATGATAAAACAACAATTTATGCAAGCAAAATAATCTGAAAATTTTCTTATGATTTAAGAGTAAAGTAGACCTAATGAAATGAAAAAGCCTCATTTTTAAAGCTGATAATGACAATGTTCTACAAAACAAATATTTGAGAAGACTCAGTACCACCAAGTATCACTGAGACAAGGAGGATTCCAGTGAAATGTATGCATTTATGTGCATACCCAGTTAAACTAATTACCACAGAAGTTACACTAATTAGAACCAAAAGATTAAAGAAAATTAATCCCATATTCTCACAACAATAATCTCAGCACTGCGGAAAACACCAGAAAGGTTATATGTACTTATAGGTAAATAGGATGCTAACAATGGAAAAAAAGCAAACCTTTTTGACTTTGTGAAGCTGTGATGAAACATGCATTTGTTTTCTATATACTACATCTACTACATGGCCAGCCATTTAAAAGAAGTTTAAAGTGCCAACTTCACCACCACCACATTGCAACAGTCTTTGCTTACTGAGATTGATCTAATACTGTTTAAATCGCTAGGAGTTTCTGCCAGGGACTTCAAGGGGAGCAATTGCAGGGCCAAAGTCTTTGAGCAGCATACATTAGCAAAACCAAAAATCAAATAACCAGCAAGACACATAGGCAACATGCAGTGAGGAAACATACGTGAGGCATAAGTGAAAGCTTTTATGTGTGTATGAAAGCATTTCCAGGAGCTTTTGCCACTGTAACCTTCATGCTTCCTGTACTTATGAGCATTTTGTTTGTCACCTCTTGCTGTGTTTTGTCTACGGTGTAAGATTCTGGTGGCAAGTTCATTTTAATCATCTATACGGCATCATGCACTTTTGTGGCACTGAAGTGAATAAATAACACAACACCATTTATTTTGAGAAGGCACAACTCACTGATTTTAGTAGTGATGTAGGTTAAATTGAGGCTGTCTTCCATTTGGGTCAGTGCAAAGTAGTCTTCAGAGGCCAAAAATAAAACAATTATATTTAAAAAGCTCCTACATGTCATCTGTAGCTAACAGGCACAAATCCACAAAACACCAGATCCTACAATCAGAGCTGTCATGCTTTAATTTATCCTCCTCACATTCTGCCTATCAGGCTGTTCTGCAGGCATTGGGAGTCATTTCGGGGACTTACATACCGCAAACTCAGTGCATTTTAGTTCCCTTGTCTTCTGGCCCCTATTGTTCTTCAAAAGTGGCAAGTTCTGCAGCAAAACATGCTGCTCCTGAAACACTGCCAAATGGTTTAGGATGTTTCTGTCAGATAATGATTTCTGAAGACACATCAGCCCAGATCTGTGTAATAGTTTAGACACTGATCAGATTTAGCCTAAGTCAGTGTATAACTTAATATATTAACACATAATAACACATATATAACATACTCTATTGCTAATTTGTTTCTATGGATTGGCCTTATGTGAAATTTATTAATGATGCTGGAGCTCGCTAGAAATTAGAAAATAAGCACAAATTATCAAAAACCTAAAGAACACACTTAGAATATAGTCTCAAAATAGAACACTATAATTCCTGGCATAAGAAAATTTAAGTAGGTAGCTTCTGTGAAATATCTTAATGAAACATTATAGGATTAAAAAAAAAAAAACAGATAACAAAAGGCACATATAAACAGTTCTGGAACAGGCCCCAAGCTGCTCGGTACTTTGCAGACTGCTGCACTGATGCCAGCGTGACAGTCGACCACCAACCTTCTGGCACCTGTCATTTGTTTGGCAGACCTGGGATTTTACAGGGCATGGATATAAATGTATTCCCTTAATATAGCAGTTTGAAACATTACCTTTTCAAGATATGTCAAAATATTAATAGGACAATGAGAGGACAATGAACAACGAAAAGTCAGTGTTACTGCTATCTTTGTTGCATATATGCTATGTTCTGGCCTTGCAACAGCCTGGGAAATTTGCTGAGGAACAACATTTCTGCAGGGCTTTTTGATATAAAGAAATAATACACAGGCAAGTCCTTGTAATAAAGCTCATCATTCATTCCTCCTTGCTATTCTCTTTATTACCCTCATTAATATTGCTTTCTTGTCTCTAGACCTGAGCTTCCAAGTGCTTTCTCGTCTTTAATTTCTCTCACCTGAACAGGCCCATGAGACCTATCACAAGAGCATCATTAAGTATGCTCGTAAGTCTTCCCAGGGTTTGTATCTTTGCATGTGCTGTTTGAATCACAGTGATCACAACTGCAGCTTTAATAATCCTTCCACAGCCAAAAATAGCACACCATATGCAAATTTGCCTGAACTGGTGGCATTACTCTGGCCTATTGCAGTACATTCACTGTTCCAATTTTACTGAAGCCCTGGTACCTCTGAGCTACCTACATTAGTTGCCTAAACACCATGCTCATTCTAGAGAGAGTTGGTTGCATATATTCTCAGGATATACTTATCTTCTCTTTATACTGCCCTGAAAAATAAATCATGGAGTTTAAACAGAAAATAACCCAGATAGAAATAGTAGCTGTGGGGACTTATATTGTCAATATGTGTTCACAGTGTGTGCAAAAGAAGAGCCAGAGTCTTCAGCTAGATCTGGAATTCAAGGGGAAAAAAAAAAGAAAAAAAGTGTCAGCTTATGAATTACAAGCTTAATTACAGCTGGGATCAGGCATTTTAGAACCCAAAGGAAAAATGATTTGCTAAATGTCAGTATGCTCAGATGCCCACCAGCGAGCAGTCCCTCCTCTATTCCAGGGTTTCACTGAAGACAACATATACGTCAACCACAGTAGAAGAAACACAAACTAATGAAACTGTGTGTAAGCTGTAATTACACTGTCTCAGTGAATGGCACTTGGGGTATTGTGAACAGATTGTACATGTTAATTCACACAGGGCTTAATGAAGCATTCCCTGTTCTACAAACTTCACCACTTGATTTAATTAACCTTCATACCTATACATGCACTACCTACCAATCATAAATGTTGGAAAATCCTTAAATAAACTCCAATGCTTTGGCATTACGCTGGTAAAATGAGAGGCTCAGTCTGGTACCACAAAAGTGAAATGCAAACCAATTATGAGGTTCTTGGATGCTAAAAACACGTGTCAGATTTGGCCCTAAATCAGCTCTCCCTAACATAAGAGTTAGCCCCTTAAAAGCAAATTGCAACAAAGCAGAATCTAATCATCCACAACATTTTTTAAAACTTCATTAGAAGAAATCTCTCCCGTATAGAACACTTTTAGATATTAAAAGGTAACAGGATGCACAAGAAACTAGATATCTAACACAGAAATACAATTCAGCATTTCAGGCTTAGCTTTGTACAGTGCAAAGGGAACAGAAATGTGTATGTGGGTGTATCTGCGTGTGTGTGTGTCTGCGTGCATGTGTTAATTATATATGACTTACCAACTCTAAAAATGTGAAAGGCACTTATCCTTGACTCAGATGTAGAAATCACCTCAGACACCACAGCGGGACTGTGCAGCATTTCCACACACACCCCTGCGGGCCTCGCATTAATCGGAACTCTCATGTTATCCATCCCACCCGGGAAGAAGAAAACAGGAGGCAAGGGGGGGCTGAAGTGAAATTGCAACCACATCCTGCCCATAGGCTAGAAGCTCCCAAGCCTGCCATAAAGTTTAATCCGCCTTCCCTTTTGAGTCCTGACCATCCCTGAGCCATCACTGTCCAAAGCCCTTTACTTAGGAAGGTGTAAAGCTGCTCTGTTGAGGTTGCAGAGCTGTGTTGCTTGGATCCACAGCTCCATCCTATGAGAATTCCCTGGCCTCTGCAATGTTCAGCCCAGCTCATTAAAACAACCCCTAGAATCATAGCATTATTATGGTTGGAAAACACCTTCAAGATCATCAAGTCCAACCCTGCAATCCAAAATCCCTTCAGGGTAACCCCTCTGAAGGAGCATTACAGTATGTTTGCGGCAGTAAATCTGCATGGAGAATATTGTTCTGTATTGCTTACATCAGGTCTGGTGCCTGGATCCCATTACCTCTTGGCAAGACACTGGGGCACTGCAAATCCATGGGGTTTTCCTGTTGGCCTCAGAGAGTGAAACATGCACTGCTCATAACTGCTCATTCGGTATCTGTTTTTCCAGCCTGCTATATGAGTATAAATTCCCTGGTCAGACTATCTAGAAATCTACAAAGTAGCTCCTGTCATTTCCCTGCTTCTGGTGAGAACGAAAGGAGGAAGGGGCAGAAATGGCTGCCCTGCAGCAGGAGGCACACGCGGAGCCCCAGAAGGGCATTTCCCTGCCAGCAGCAGCTCCGGGGCTGCTCTGGGCAGGCACACGCAGCTCACTTGACTCCACAAAAATATGACAGCCCCATAAATGACAAAGCAGAATCTACATATCCCGGCTTCCCTCCCCCCCGCCTTCCCCCAGTTCAAATTTGCAGAACATGTGCTTAACATTTTACTTCATTAAAAGGATCAAGCTGGAGTTCCTTAATGCACAGATTAGAGAAGCACTCAGTACTGGTTTAGAGAAGACAGGCTGGATTGGAGCAATACGGGAAAATGCGGCACAACAACAAAGAGCCACGGAAAGCTGTGGTGGTAATTTATGTGAACCTCCAAAGTCATTTTAATAGTAACTCTCATAAAAAAATAATCTGTGAAAGTTAGCAAGCATGACACAGAGGAGGAGAACCAGTGGGCTGGATAAAAGTTGGCTGAGGGATAAAAGGGAAAGTTTGCCAGCCACGGAAAATGAGGACTCTGTTTGCATTTTAAAATTGAATTGCCTGTTTTTCGGTCTAGTCCTAAAGATTTACATTACAAGCAAAAGGAGTATAAATACCTTTCTGCTGGCCTACAAAGCAGCACTGATTCTTAATGTTAAAAGAACCAAACAAAATCACATAAAATAAAATAAAATAAAATAAAATAAAATAAAATAAAATAAAATACAAAAAGCCTTACAAAAAGGCCACAACGTTTATGGTTACATTCTGTGTCATTCCAGGAGAGAGATTTCAAGGAGGGGGCAGGAACCTGTGTAATAGAAGCTATAAAACAGGATTTTGAATTAACCGAGAATTCAGTCAACCTTGACAACTTAAACAGAAGGTACCAAATCTGTCTTTTTACTTTAACGGAGCTATGCTATTCACTTCACATGAGAATCTGGACCAACGTCATTGTCATTCTGGCATAAAGGATAATAATAATTGTATTTATAATATATCCCTCCAAGGCACAATGTAAAAACACTCAAGCAAGTTAAAAAAAAATAGCCTACATGAAAATATTTAATATGTTGTAACCCTGTATTTACTATTTTTCACTCCAATTGAAGATTCTCAGGCATTGTAAAGTGATGCAGCATTGCCTTATGCAGTTTTTTTGATGCAACTTAAT
Organism: Crypturellus undulatus; assembly: GCA_013389825.1. Lineage (NCBI taxonomy): Eukaryota > Metazoa > Chordata > Aves > Tinamiformes > Tinamidae > Crypturellus > Crypturellus undulatus. Next base: position 603,886 of record VWPW01031899.1, read on the forward strand.
GAACCAAATGCAAATGATGCAGGTGAATGAGTATTGCTCACTATAAAGAACACACAGTAACAAAGCCACATTGCTGCTAATTACTCCAGGGTCTGCATTCGCCTTTTCTATTCTCTCCTTGACTCTCAATTCTTGGGTCCCGGCTGCGCAATAGTAATTTCAATCTCAGACTACTGATACAGAAAGAAATGCTCTCATGTCACAAAGTGCCATTCTCCAGGGAGACAGGGGCACAGAGCAGCCTGAGTGACAGCCAACTGGCATTTAAGTTTTGGTAGGGTTTGATCTGGAATATAGTTAAGAGTCATTGCGCTGCTGCCATACTGCTGGATCTCCATCAGTACTCAGGGTGGCCCAGCTTAAGATGCTGAAGTCCTCAGTGCAGCTTTGCCTCTCACCTTACAGAAAGCGAAGCAGGGGCCTTCGAGCTCTGCATAAGCTGGAGCCCAAATCTCTCAGTCCACAAGTACTCTCAACACCAGGCAGGTGTGCTGAAAGGGGGGCCCTCTCCTCCTTGCCCCCATTTCCTCCCCCTCTTCTGCAACATCACTGAACAAACCATATCCAAACAACTCCACAGAGAGCTCAGCACTGTCTGCGGGAACACACATTTACACGTCTGTCTCAAGACTCTCTGTGTATTCAGAAGAATTTGGATACACCCCTGCCTCCAACATTAACTCAGGGGGGAGTCACCTTCTTACGACTTGCATACATCCATGCACCAAGAACCTCCTGTTTTAGAGCACAAGCACAGCTGGACCCTAGGACCCACTGGCCAAGCAGTGCAGTTAGTTAGGCAACTACCAACCCCTTAAAACCTGATCCAGTCCCTGTCTGCACCGAAGAGGACAGAGGATTGACCTGCTATTCGGGCTGGAAGCCCCAAGCTTCCAGGATACAGCAAGGAGACGAGGTAGGACCTGACCGTGCAGGGCTGTCTCCTCGCACTCTCCCCTCTTCGCTGCACAACCAACTCACCAAGCCACCTTTTTGTGCTTGGTTTTGTGTGAAGGAGAGCAGGTAGTTAATACCCAACCTGGATGGCAAGGCTGCCGTCAGAGCCTTCAGACACAGAGTCCCTTGAGGAGTTCACAGCTCTCCAAGGACACTAGCAGTGGACAGGCTGCCACGAGAGGCAGCGCTTGGCTACTCAGGCGGTGCTCAGGTAGCTTCTCTCCATCCACTCGAGAGAGAAATAAGCAGGATGGACGGCAGTGTTTGCCACAAAGATCCTTCACCTCAAAACATCCTTCCCCAAGTGTCCTTCCTGTACTGCCAAAGTATCCTTCCACACTGTGATCAATTTACTATAAATGAGAAGTAAAATAACTTACGACCCTAATTCACTTATATTTTGATATTAAGTGAAAACCAAAAGACAATATGGCTGATGTCTGGTTTCACAGTCTTAACTAAAAACACTTTCCCCCCGCTCTTGGCAGTACTGTGGATCTTACTAAATAAACTTAGATTCTCTTTTCCTGCTATTTCCATATAATAATTACAGGTGATAAGAACAATAGGAGTTTTACTTTTTTTCCTTTGGGCTCTGAAAAGTTAGGGTCAGTGAATTACACTGTCCTCTTTTTGCTTCTGTGCTACAAAAAGAGTGTCTCCAACAGCCACATCTATATTTGTATGCCTGGCTACAGAGTCCACCTGATTGGAGACATTTCTACACTAGTCTTCAACTTGACACCACAGGGCATAGCAGAATAAAGCAATAGATTTGGAAAAGCTATTTATAGCACAGATGCCCCAAGGAGATATAGCTAATAACTAATTCATTTCATATCGCACATTCAAATGTAATATGAAAACTTCCCAGTTTCTTCTCAGCACAGGAGAAAACACCCCACTGTCGCTTTCTTTAAAATAATTAAGGATTTTTTACCAAAACATTTTAATCAAACTAAGTCTCCACTGCAGTCATTTATTTCCCTGCCTTATATCTGCTTTCTTAAGAGGACCATGCCTATTGAAGATTTGATAAAAGCAGTTCATAACATAGCAGTTTGCCAAGCTATTAAAAATGACACTCATTTTCCTAGATAACACATTTATTTATGAAATGGTTTTCTGCAAGCTGGATTAAAATCCAATATACCATCCCAAATTGAACAATCTGCTAAAAACGTTCAGTGAGCAGTGCAATTGGGACATCTGCACAGGAGGAAAAGGGTTGGGGCTGGTTTCGGTTTTTGTTGTTGGGAAAGCAGAACAGTTTAGTATTATTCAGTGGATTAGATAGCTGAATATTTTATTACAAATGATTAAGAAGTAAACAACAGATAAGAAAGTAAAATAAGGATTTGCAATACCCAAGAGATATCAATAGCTACGCTGAGCTTGCCTTGTGCTGCAACTGTGGCGGAAACAAAGCAGCCAGGAGGCACCGTGCTCGGTGCAATGAGAGCCTCCGGATTTCTGATCGCCCTCAAACCTTTGCTTTCTTTTTCTGTTCTTCCACATGCTGATACCAGGTGTTGTAACAGCTTGACTGCAATGAGAATGTCCTGGGAACAGTGTGGTTTCAGCAGATACTAGTGCCAAAGCTGTATCATAAATAAGCCGGTAGGGGATGCTGCAAGGAGATCCAGCTGGTACCTGACTACTGTCGTGGGACTGCACCCGACCGCAGCAGAAAAATAAGGGTCCTTGGGAAAAAAGGAAAAGCAATGCGGTAGCCTGAGCAAGAAAAGAGCCGCTCTTGAACCTGGGACTCTATAATTAAAAGGCAAGTTTTTAACAAGTTTAATGCTCAAATTGTAATTAATTGCTATATGAAACAATGTGAATTAACTCCTCCAATTTGTAATCCAGTGCCCCTAGGGCTCCTACTTTTTACTCAGTAGCATGACAACACCCTAATTTACTTTTACCATAGAAGAAGTAGCATGAAAATTATTTAAAACACACATTAAACACAAAAGAATAACTAGATATTGTGAGCTTATACAGTAATTTATTTATGTTAAAGGTTCAGTGAAAATGCTGGGAAACAAGAGAAGAATACATACACATCCTAATTACTTACTCATAATTGCCTTTTTATTAAGCAATCTGCTATCAAAAGCAGTTACTTTATAGATAGGATACTTGTTTTCAATTTTGTCAGTCATAAAATATAATGGGTAAAACCTGGATAAACATATTCTCAGCCCCTAATTAAATTTCAAAATGAATGCAGATCACTTTCAATATCCCCTAAGGGCTTGAAGGGTTTGAATTTTTTTTTCCTTAGTAAAATATTCTGATATCATTAGGAAGTGCTGATCAGGTGACAGTGAACATTCACATCCAGAATCAGGCCTTTTTTAGGCTGTACAAAGATGTATTACTTTGTATTTTTTTGTATTGGTGCTATAGGGAACGAGCTGTTCTGAGGTTTGGTAATTTTAGGTTGGGGAGGACATTCAAGGAGATTTTATTCTGCTTTTGTTTTTTGCTATCTGTTCATTCATTATGTTTGTGTGTGTGTGTGTCTGTGTGTGTGTTACACACATATTATCCAAATGCTTTACACTCTGAATCATTGTATTAATTATTAAAGAAATATATCCCCACTGACCATCAATGAAGTAGCAATATATTAACTCAGATTATTAAAGCAAGTTATCTATATTACAGTGATAAAAGCAGGTAAGTTTGTGAAATGTAGCTATTTATATGGGGGGCTTAACAATAATTATTAAATCAAACAATAGCAAATGCTTATTTTTCAGATTTTACTCTGAGCTAGATCTTCAGAATGTATGTTATTATTAGCACACAGACTCTACACAACTTTTGAAGACAGAAACCAGCTTAGCTGGTATAGAAGAAATATAAATATTAAAGAAATATTAAGAAATATTAAGAAATATTAAAACCAAAGAACTAATAACACTGAATAAAAGCTTTTCTTTGTTTTCATCAAATGTAAGAATTATCTATTTCCCCAAGGAAAGTCACAGAATTTCACTATTAATGTTATAGCAAGGGAACAGCACAGAAGTATAAACTGCTAAAATATGAATTGTTAGTCATTAAACCCTTCTACTTCTAAAGGAGAAGAATCCAACACTGCATAAGCAAATAAATCCAAAGCAAGTGGCAGGTTTTGGACTCTTTGATTATGCAGTAGTGAGTCTGGTCTCATTAGCAGCACCTCAACAACATGTAAACATGAAAATATCGCTTGAAAGAACAATGAGAGAAGGCCAAGAAGTGATCTGCTCCTGAGGGATACTGATAACCACTGCACTGTGAGGGGACACGGTTACTGATCATCCTGTCCCCCCGAGATGTCCCAGGACAGGACGCCGCTGTGGCAGCTTGCCAGCGTGGCAGGAACACCCGGAGCGCTACTCAATGGCAGCACCATGAGCAAGTGTGCGCTGATGCTACAGTGCTGAATGCACAGCTGAGTTCCTGTCCTCTCCACCCTGCTGCTGAAGAGCCATCCCTTCAACTGCCAGCCGTGTTGGCGATAGTTTTAGGTTGGAATGCGGTGTGATAAAGAACCCCTACAATAGCGAACATCATGCTGTGCTTCTCGTATAGATATTGTCTGCACTTCTCATATAGAGCAGGAAAAATAATAACTACCTTCTGCCCGCCCATTGCTGTGAACAACTGAAGACTCATTCTGAATCCCTCCATTGTGCCAACTCATGCTCTAGCCATGAATTTCAATGAGATTTAAAGCTGTGCTTATTACTTCTTTCCCCCTTGTTTCCCACCACATTTCCCAAAGCATCAATACAATTCCCTTTGGCCCATTTGTTAGGGAGACCTTCGGGAGCCTCTGACTATATGGACAGCTTTTTACATGCGGACCAGACTGACCTCCTTGACTGTAGCGTGTTACCTACACAGTTATTTGCTACACATATAGTGCTGCTATTCCCCAACTAGTATCTAGCTGAGGCATCATGAGTGTCACTAAAAGTTTCCAGTTTATATATGAAAATCTTTAAAACAACCTTTGTGGTCAAAATCTCAAACTGATGAGATATGAGAATTAAAATTGTTACAAGTTCATTATACCTACTTAATTCCCTCACTGAAGAACTAGGGAACAAAAGAGAAAAACGTTTGCAAACATGCATATAATTAAATACAGTAACAAAGGACATAAAAATGATGGGCTAATTTTTTAAAATTCCTAACATTTGGATATTTGCCTTCGATACACATTTTTTTCATTTCACATTAAAAAATATTGTTAGGTCTCAATTATATCCCAATTATATCTCAATTATATATCCCAAGTTGCTTAACTATATAAACCCTTTACTTCATTAGCAGGACTTTAAAACTAGATCTTCAGCATTTTACTACTGTTACAGACCTATCCATATTACCAGAAACCTGTCATCTCGCAACAGCCCTACTTTTAGTGAGGTGTGTTGTTAAGGAGAGCCTGGAGCTTCCAGAGAGGGTCCACTGCAGAGCAACAAAGATGATTGAGGGACTGGAGCATCCATAGCATGAGGAAAGACTAGGCGAGCTGGGCCTGTTTAACTTGGAGAGGAGAAGACGGACAGGGGATCTGATCAACATGGACAAATATCTGAGGGGAGAATATAAAGAGGATGGGGCCAAACTCTTCTCTGTGATGGCCAGTGACAAGACCTGGGGTAACGGGTACAAGTTGAAACATGGGAAGTTACATCTCCATGTGAGGAAGAACTTCCTTGCTGTGAGGGTGCCAGAGTCCTGGCACAGGCTGCCCAGAGAGGCTGTGGAGTCTCCTTCTCTGGAGATCTTCCAAACCCGCCTGGATCAGCCCTGTGCTCTGGGTGTGCCTGCTGGAGCAGGGGGGTTGGACTGGATGATGTCTAGAGGTACCTTTCAACCTCAACCATTCTGTGATTCTCACCCATCCCATCCTCTCACCTTTAGCAGATGATACCAGATGGTACAGGCTATGGCATTTCCATAGCAGGCAACAAATACCAGTATCTCATATTATAGGTTAGCTACAACCTCCTTTGTGAGCTCCCTGGTATTTCCAGTGTGGTTGCTCGCTGTTGCTATTGTCCTAGCTCAGTCCTATCTCAAGAACTTTGTTGCTCAAAAATTATTTTGCTGGTAATGAGAATTTTCCTGAGCATTGCAAATAAAAAGTGGAGCAAGACAATTCTTTATAACCTAAAAGTATCATTAAATAATGCCTGAATTTCGTAGAACAAAGAAAATGAAATTACCTCACCCAAGTGCCTTGACCTGCCAACTGATTAAGTCTTTGCAAACAACAGATAAAACAGACAATAGATAAACAACAGATAAAACAGAACTTATCACAAAACTCTGGGGATGGAGAATGAAGATAAGTATTTGAAACACTGTTTCAAATACAAGCCAGCTGTATGTCACGATGGATGGTATGATAATTCAGCAAAGAAATAGGTAAAGCAAAGCAAAGATCTACTCATTTTCCCATTCCACTTGTAACGCAGACAAAAAACTGCATTATGGAAAAATACACGTGCCAAAGGTGTGACCTGTTTCTGTCAACTGAAAAGACTGACATATTCTTCAATTATGTACTGTATTACTCTAATTAAATGAGAGAATTACAAGAACCTTTCATTAACCTCTCAGCAAGTACATACGTTTTTAAAGAGTTGCATTCAACTTGCATTCAAGTTGCACGCCAACTCTGCAAGGCTGAACCCCAAAGTAATCTTTCCTAACAGCTAATATACTTTGGCTACACAACACAATCCAGGTCTTCAGGTAGCAGCCCAAAAGCCATCCCAAAGTGCATCCCAAAATCTTCATGTGAGCCCTAAAGACTTCTTAATTGTGGTCAAGCTGAACAGGAGCAGCTCTCACAGCATCACAGAATGCTTAAGGTTGGAAGGGACCTCTACAGATGATCTAGTCCAACCCCCCTGCTCCAGCAGGAACACCTAGAGCTGTCGTTTAGATGACGGGTGCTACAGGACATGGACATTCACAGAGGGCCAAACCTGCCAGCCTGTTGGAGCCGACAGCTGTGCACTCCAGAGCCCAGCTGCTCTCCCAGCCTTTCCGAGGACTTCATGCACTACATAGAAGCTGAGGACACAGCAGCAAGATAATGGTAAAGCTCAACGTTTGAAGGTGGAGGCAGGGAACAACTGCAGCCCAACAAGTAATAAGAAGAAACTCAGAAGGCACAACCCCCATTCTGAGGAAAAACAAAGCAAGCCCTGAAGTCTTATATAAATCCTATTCAATATCCAATCCATCTACAAATCAAAATTTTATTAACTGTGCAAGTGGATTAATGCTCAGCCAATGTCACACTCAGATAGGACTATAATAAGTTATTTCATCAGTTTTACATTTTAGATCTCATGGATCATCCAAACACAGGAATATATTCTATTACATACCAGAGAAAGTCTGTAAACATGTGAACCAATGCCACAACTCCAAAAAAACAAAGTGAAACTAGCAATGATCTGCATTAACAAAGTTATCTTCCCTATCATTCATAAGAGAAATGGGTAAAAGAAAGAAGATAGTTCCATCTAAAACTAAAGCAGAGAGAAACTCCAGCCTCAAAAAGCAGGCCAGCTGGCATCAAGATTGCTTGCCTATTCGCACAGTATGATGAGATACTGAAGCAAATATAAAGAAACCTAATTATTAAATATCATTTAGACATTACTGATCAAACATTATTGATATTTTTTCCTTTTGCTAACACAACTTTTATAGTCAAAACCTACATTTTGTTGGAACAGGTACTGCTTCCACTTTACGATTGCTGAGTATACAAAGCAAATTGCAAAATATATGTCAGAAAGGACGTTGATTTTTGGTTTAGATTTTGTTTCTTTTTCACAGGTGATAAAAGCATATAAAGCTGTGTTGCCAACAGTCCTACCGCATACCTGCCACTGAAGACAAATTTTTAATCCTCAGGAACAGTAACCTCCCCACTAAGCTGTAAACTTGTAAGGAGCTGGCAACATCAAACACGAGAGACAGGGCAGAGGTTCTTTTAATTAATTTTTCGAGTGCTTTTAGTAAAAGACAGATAGTGAAAAGATAGCCCACAACAACTGGGACAAACCATGCTGTCACAACTAGTCAAAAAGCAACAGAATTAAGAGTAAAACAAGATCAAAAAAGGTTAGTATACATGACTGTACCTTGGTCTATCATTTGGAAGATATAATTTATCAGTGCAAGCAGTGCAGCTTGTCTACTATATTTAGGGCTAAAACCAGATGGATTCAGTCAAGGGAATCTGAGGATTCTAGATGTCACCAGAGTCGCCTTGCGCACAAGCCTCCTTATAGCTTTCCCTAAAAAACAAAGAAATCCAAGACAAAAAAAAAATGGTGAAAATTTTCCTCATCTAAGGATAATTTTTTTCAATCAGGAACAAAACTGTTGACCCTGTAAGCAATGCAGGCACCCTGTTCTCCCAATTGCTTTGAATAACAGAAATATACTTCCTCAAAGGACTTTCCTTTTCCCAGGCTTACAAGACCAGAAAGTAAGTCACAAGGTGTAGCCCAGATCTCTCCAGCTTTTCTGCTCATTTTCACCAGTGAGTAATTAGCTGAGACTCAAGAGAGTTTTCTCTCTCATCCTCCTAACCCTACAAGAGTAGAGAGTATTTCTAGAATTACCAGGGAGGTGCTGTTAGTTCAGTCTCAAGTTATCAAAATGATTAGGCACCTTGAAAATGCTGTAGTGTGAAACCCATCATATAGCTATTGAGGGGAATCAACTCAGATTAATCAGTTTACTCTTCATCAAGAAAGCTCAACTGAAATGACTGTTGAAGCCAAGTTTTAAGAAGCATTAACTATTTCAGTCAATAAATTGAAAACAGACCCCAGAATATCAGTCGACAAGATCTGTAGAGCAGGTGCTCTCTCAGATCTGTAGAGGAGGTGCTCTCGCATTTTTAATGGAATGTAGGATCTGTTAACAGAGCAAAACAAACAAACAAAGATAGAAATAAAATCACACAAGCAAACAAGTAAAATGCTCAATTTCAGAGAAACAAACTCTATTTCTGTCTTCAGAACATAAGCAGGTGAAGTTAAGGAACTTCATTTTATATTAACATTGACATTCGAGGCAGAGTAGAGCAAAATATCAACCCCTCATGCCAAAAATACTATTGAAACCATACAGCATGACAGAGAATAACCTTACAGATCCTCAGGGGAATATATTCTTCATTTTAATTTGCATCTTTTCTTCAAATACTTTTCATTTTTGTAGAGTGAGATATACTGGAAAGCAAATAAATGCAAGTACTGAGTAAGAATAAAAGAAGTATTACTCATGCCAGGTAGATTTCAGTGCTTATTTACACATGCTTATATTTAAATTTGCAGACCTTTGGAAAAAAACAGCATGATGAAGTGCTGTATCAAAGCAGCCCTTTCTAGGAAGGCATTTGTCATTATGTGAGTCAAGGCCAGACAGCAGCCATCTATTTAACAGTCACTCAGGTGTGTGCCTGCACACAGCTTACTCATGAGAGAGTTTTCTTTCCACTTTTTGCACCACTAAAAGCAGGACTTAGAATAAACATTGATTCTGAATCAAAAACACAGTGTTTTGCCATGGAAATGGAGAAAGTCCTCTGGGTATCATAACTCCATCATAATTTCCAGAAGCATGGGAGCTATGATACTATATACCAACAGGCGATTGGTATGTATCACTAACAGAACAGACTTGATAAAAGTAATTAGAAATTATCAGTATACAATATGTGAAAGTAAAAAAAAAAAAAGAGTCTTCTCTATATATAAGCAAAGTAAAGTACACTTCCCATCTCTTATACTGCACTTCCCTTACAAATACAGCTCTGATAAATGAAATTTCATCCCTTATGGCTTGCCTTACAAGATAGGTGCCAAGTAGACAAGGGCAATTAGTAATCAAATTTCTAAATGAAAGCACACAGGAATATATCTGAAGTACTTAGGATGTGAAATCAATAATTACTAAAATCAAGACCTTGCACAGGATTTCTTGTAAAAGTACTGAAATTCAATGGTCACTACAGAAAATATTTCTAGGCACTGAATACTGTTGTCAACTTTATGGCTTAGGAATTTTAGATAGATAACATTTTTAAATGATATGATCAATGACTGTAGTGCCTGAATAACAAATACATTTCTTTATCATGAGATCATCTGATTTACCAAGGGAAGAGCTCATCTAAGCACCTAGTTGCAGCAAGTAACTACGTAAGATCGTTCTAAGTTACACTTTTGTTCTTTCAGTAGAACACATTTATTGAGGTTTTCTACTTTTATATTTAAAATGTTAATCTTTCAATAAACCCTAACACACTACATTACAGTCACCATGTGAAATTTTGGACCAAAGACATTAATCATTCCTTTAAAAATATGGGCAATGTGCTTATAGTGATTTCAATTTCATAATCATTATCAGGATGCTTGCCACTATATTTTTAATAATTGCATCAATAACATATTAGCACCACTTTTCATCAATGTTCTCTATATATTTTGAATACAACCCAGTAAAATGGTCTGATAAGAACAACTCACATTCTTTGCTCTCCCTCCTATGTTTATAAATTTATTTCTAGATAAGGATAAAAAATAAGGGAAAATATACCACATTTACTATGTGCTATACTGTACTGCTGGTCATTACGACAGGTCTTTTAGCTTCATATATAATTGTTAAAAATAAGTGAAAAGACACTAATAAACAGCTCATTTAAAAACAGCAGGAAATAAAAGATCAGTTAGCTGTAGTATTCAAATGCACTGATTGCAAATGTGGATGCACTTAAAAAATATATCCCTTGGAAGCGTGATTATTACGTGCTAAAATATCCAGTGACAACTAACAAATGGAAAACACTACCTGCATTAAATCTGGCCATCCAAACCCATAAAAAAATCCACAAAAATCTCTTGACCCATCCAGAATCTTCTTCATTTTACAGAAAGAAGTGGGAGTTTGTCCTAGGAGTATGTGTTTACAGGATGGATGGACTTGACATAAATAAAAATTGTAACAAACTGACCTAAAACAAATTTAGCCTGTTTAGCTAAACGGTCAATGGGGAACACACCATGTTGTGCTTGCTAGGATGCAGGAATACCAGTGCAATAAATTAAGGCTCACATTTTACTACAAACAATTTACTACAACATTCAGTCTATTGTAGCAAGTCTTTGTTGCTCTATTTTATTTTTTATTCATACTCTTTTGGAAGGTGGATTTTTCATTCTCTTGGAAATAATCCAATGTTCCTATTCTTCTGGGTCTGTTGCAAAGTCACACACACAGAAAGCTGCCTCTCCCGAACATCACAGCTGACTGCTTCATGTGCTGGTGGTATATATTGGGGTATATCGCAGTATCACAGAATCACAGAATGGTTAAGGTTGGAAGGGACCTCTAAAGACCATGCAGTCCAACCCCCTGCTCCAGCAGGGACACCCAGAGCACGTGGCACAGGGTGGCATCCAGGCGGGTTTGGAAGATCTCCAGAGAAGGAGACTCCACAGCCTCTTGGGCAGCCTGTGCCAGGGCTCTGGCACCCTCACAGGAAAGAAGTTCTTCCTCACATGGAGGTGGAACTGCCTGTGTTTCAACTTGTACCCATTAGCCCTTGTCCTGTCACCGGCCATTGCATAGAAGAGTTTGGCTCCATCCTCTCTACANGCACAGAAGAGTTTGGCTCCATCCTCTCTACATTCTCCCCTTGGGTACTCGTACATATTGATCAGATTCCCTCTCAGTCTTCTCTCCAAGTTAAACAGGCCCAACTCACTTAGTCTTTCCTCATATGATAGATGCTCCAGTCCCTTAATCATCTTCATTGCTCTCTGCTGGACCCTGTCTAGAAGCTCCATGTCCTTCTTGTCTTGGGGAGCCTAGAACTGTCCCACTACTCCAGGTGCGGCCCCAGCAGAGCTGAGCAGAGGGGCAGGATCCCCTCCCTCGACCTGCTGGCAACGCTCCTCCTGATGCAGCCAGGGTCCCATTGGCCTTCTTGGCCACGAGGGCACATTGCTGACTCATCATTAACCTGTTGTCAGCCAGGACTCCCAAATCCCTCTCCACAGAGCTGCTATTTTTTCAGCTACAGAAAAATAAGTTAAATTCTTAATTCTACAATATCAAATTATTTGATCTTCACAAGCAACACTCCTCCTGACCTGTTACTAACATTAAGGAGTGCTATAACTCACCCACACCAAAGACAATTCAGCAGCTGAAATGTGGGTTTGGTGGAGGGAGACAGAAGACAGGCCTTATTTTAGGTTCTCAAATCAAACACACATATGCACACACACTTGCTTTCCTACACAAATAAGAAAATGTAAATCAAGGAGAACAACTTATAGTAACAAAGGTCAGATTCCAGAGGGCTAGGATATAAAATTGTCTTTGACATCAGCTCTGAAAGAACTTTCTTGTGCTCAGAATTACAAAGATGCAGTATCACAGCAGAGATTCGGTGACTGAAGGACACAGTGATAAGGACAAAACTGAAGCTTGAGACAGAATGTAAAATGAAAAAGAGCTGATCAATAATGGGCCAGGGCAACAACTCCAGTTAGTGTTTCAAGAACTGCTTAGGAGAGGGCAAGAAAGATGCTCAGAAAGTCAGAAAAGAGAAGGCATCTCCTCTATCATCATTCCTTCATCTGGTAGAAGGAAACTAGCTGAGCACAAATATTTATATTGCTCTGGTTATTAAATTTATTACAATAAATTATAATTATTTTATAGACAGTATTATCAGGAATTTTAAAAGTAACTTGAATCGCTATTGTGGGGGGGATCAAAAAAGTACACATTTTAAGGATACATACCTGCATGTAAACTCAACAGAGCAATAACTGAAAAAAATCATTAGTGGGAAGAAAACTCACTGTTAAGACAGAAGGACTTGCTCCACTTAGTATGTGCAACTGCTAGTACAGACAGTGCCCCAGAGAAGTATTAATCATAAAAGGCGGCATCTCAACACAAGCGCAGAATACTCAACCAACAAAATAACCTGCCCGGTTACGTGGTGATGATCCAGTCACAGCAGAACACATAAACCATCAAATAGAAACACAGCTCACCAATTCCTATAGCATTACAGTGAGTTATATATGTGTGTATATAAACATATATATTCAAGCAGAAGCTTACATATATATTCAAGCATCTTTCCCAGAGTTAGATATCCATACTCACAAGTGAACTCCTCTAGGCAGCTCTACAACCCAGGTCTTTACCCATTTAATCTCCAAAGAACCAGGGTTAAAGAAGCATTTTAAAAAGGGATGGAAAAAAGAATGGCAGCACAGTCTGTGACATCTAAGCGAAACCTCTGCCAAAGTCCCCAGTGCTATACACAAAGAGCAGCCCCTGCTCAAGAAATACGTAATGTTACCTCCTCTGGGAAGCGCTTAGTCCATCATGAAGATGATAAACCACAGCAGGGAAGTTAGCCCACTTGTCCAAGGACACCCATAATATTTTGGCTAAGTGAGAAACAGAACAAGAATTTTCTCTTTTTTTTTAGTTCAAATAAAAAACTCCCTCTGTTCATGCGCTGCTAGTACAGAAGACAGAGTCAGCACCATGCCATATACTCCAGCTTAAAAAAAGAAAGCAAAACAGATGGTGTGTGCAACAGAGCTGCTCAGCAGGTGAGAGACAGAAAAAGAAGAGAAACAAAGAGAGAAAAGGCTACATGCCTTTACTTTTATTTGCAAGAATTTAGGGTTTGCATCACCTCTGGAAAATCTCAGACTGTAAATAACAATATTTAGTATATGCAGTGTCTAGGCATGCCATTTCTCTGGGAGACAATCATTTTCAAAAACACCTTTATTCACTTGTAAAATGACATGATACAATCAATGAGCTGTAGACATCTTTATCATATGCTTTTTGTGGCTTCCATAGTCCATAGTCACTAGGGCTCCCTTGAAGCAGGCATCTGGGGTGAAAACAAAAATAGGCGATAGACACCCTTACCTCCAAGCCCATCTCCAGAATCAACCTCATAGATGCTCTCTCCTTCCATGTTGTCCGCAGGACCCAGCAGAAAGCAAGATCTCCCCCAGGTGATTTGCTCTGGCTCCCGGAGAAAGCTGAATCCACCCACTCTGCAGCCAGCAAGTGGTATCTTTCAAACAAAAACAAAAACAAAACAAAGCCATTGATCCACTTCTGTTAAATATAGTAGAGGTCATTTAATTTTCTCCCTTAGCCCCCCAATTTTCTAGATGGTATGTCAACTACCTCCACATCTAGTATCCCAGCTTCTTATTTTGGATTACTTTGTGTTATATCTATATGACTTTTATTTCATTTGCTTGTAAATTCAACCACCATTCACACTACAACCCCCTATCCCACATGAGGAGGTTGCGTTGACCCAAATTCCAGAATTATACTGAGGGAGAAAGCCTCAGCACAGACCCATTCATGTGGCCTGAAAGGATTAGGCGTGGGCAAAACTGAGCAATTTACCACCCATCCCCAGGATTAGCTCGTCTTTGGCACACTGTGCTTGCTCTGAGTCCAAATTACATTCAGGTTGCAATCAGCAAAGCAGTCTGAAAGCACACAGATTGTGTGGGTTGGATTTCTTAAGCCTACTCTTAGGTTAGGCAGAGAGAGCATCTCAGTTTAGCAGTGAACTTGATTTGCAGATGGGTGTAAAGGAAAGTGTAAAGATGAGCGCAGAAAAAAGAACAAACCCTTTAGTGTGTTTAAAAGAAAGACAAAAAGAAAGCAAAATCTCTTCTCCCTAAATTGAGCCTGAATAACTACTTGCCTTTCCATTACTATGCTTCAGTGTAGCTGCTTTTTACCACGTTCTTCTGTTTTTGCACAAAAGAAAAATAACTCTCAATGAATTTTAAAAAACTACTAATGACTCAGGAAACACCCACGCATCAGTGCCTTGGGGTGGAAGAGACAAAAAGCAATCAGAAAAGCATGGAGTTAAGAGAGTAGTTTTGAAGCAAGCAAAGAACTGCCACGCATCAGATGCTCATGATCCAAACAGCAAAGCAAGAATGAGCTCCACCACTCATGTGTGAGATTTGCAATCTGGTTAGTTTTAAAACAAAGGAAAACAGAAACCAAAACCCATCCAGAGGGAACACAGAGTCTGTCTCTGCCACAAATGAAGTAGGACAGACCAAGAACACAAAACACAATGAGAGGATGATGATCAAATACATGAATGACGTGATTTATGAAACACAGGTCAGGTACCATGAATAAATTAGAGCTAGTTATGGAGCAGTGTGTTGGTTGTCTCCTTGCCAGGTTCAAATGAGTAAATACCAAGGAATTTTACATGCAAATCTGTGGCTTTCTTTAGACTACCTCCAAATTGTCCCATGCTGCAGCATTTACTGAGAAGGCAGAAAAAGGGAAAAAAAATGCATCAACATGAACTGCCCTAAATGTTTTATTTTTTTCCATCTCCCTTCTGATTTCCTACCAACAAGAAAGCAGTAAATATTAAAAGCAGTAAATATTAAAAACACATTTTACTCAATACATCTCTTAATGGAAAATCATAGTTCAAGTATTACATCATTTTGTTGATAAAAAGAAGCGCATACCTAGAAGCTTCACACCAGATGACCTCTACATCTTCAGCTTCTTCAAGTATCTCTCTCAGCTTCTGCATGTTTTTGTCCATTTTCCGCTGGTTGAGCCAGTGCAAGTGAATGCCATGTAGCAGAGCATGCATGGCACTGCAAAACACTCATCAGACTTCCCAGGGAGTGAAAATGGTAGCGTAGCCCTCTTACACTGCAGATGCGTCCCCTTAAACTCAAACCAGTGGTTCAAGGTGTTATTCTGAATGAACAGTCATGTTTTTTTCAGAAGATAGGCCACTGTAATTTGCTACAGACTGAAGACTGACAAAGGATCCTGGATGCAATGCTGATTCTTGCTGATGAAATATCCATCGAAAAAAAATATTTTGGTAAAAAAAAATACATTTCACTTTATAAAATATGAACATACTTACCAAATAACAACAGAACATAGTGGCTATAGTATCAAGCTCTGGCTGAACAATCATACTTGCAATATGCAGGTTTCAAATACTGATCTAGGATATTCACAAGAATATTAGCTGTTATAGTTCTTGTTTATAAAAGCAAAAGCCATCAAGCAACGAGTATTGGATTCCCATGATGAAAAAAGCTCTGTAGCTGTTATGGGATTTAGTACTATTTTTACCAGACAATTAAGTCAGATGAGCAAATTCCCATAATTGGAGACAGTGAAACTGAGAAGGTGAATTTGAGAAGCGCTTTCAAATGAAATAACTTTTCTTGCAATTTTGATTTTGGAAAGGTCTTCTTTTTCTGCTCAGATCTTCCTATCAACCCCGGCTTTTATGATGAACGCATTAGTCCTCTGGCACAGTGATAACAGATAAAGAATGTGTATAGAGTTCCTGCTGACTAAAGGATGCTGTTCAGTGTCTCAAAACTAAACACTGTATTTTTATCCAGGCTTTATGCCTATTTGGTTCCCGTGTTTGGCATAAATACTTACCTCTATGCCTACACAGACATGCCTAATGTGTTTATTTATTTTATACAAAACTGTGTGTCCCTCTGAAAATTCCATGCAGTGTCTCACTTTGTGCTGTAATAACAGACCAAATGAAGTCTGGACACCTTTATCAGTCCCACATTTGAAGACATTCACTGCATAGGGTAGATAGAATATAGCTTTTCAGTGTAGTTACTGTAATCAAAGTCTTCTTTACCTAGTTAGAAAATTACTATTATTTTTATGGGAGAAAAATGAGATTTAAAAAGGAGAAACAGAAAGAAATCTTTTAAAATGATTTATTATTTTACATTTATTCCTTCTGAAACACATTAATGGTTCCTTCTTTATTCCATGCTTTCTGTGCCTTCCCACTTGGCATCTGCACAATTGTTGCTTTTAATAGCATTTCACTCACAGCGAAACCATATTGGGGGAGGGAGGGAGGGAGAGAATAAGAACCACGCTATTGTTCTGGTTCCTGGCTAGGAGAACTTTTTAATTAAAATTTGAAAACAGAATAATGCAGCAGTACTGAAATCCACAGTTACTCGAATGTAATCACAATGGCAGGGGAAAACACTGAGGTGGGGGGCTCAGTGCAGAACTGCTTCACGCTTGGCTGTGTTGGCCCTTAGTCTACCCTCTTCCATGTGAGAGGGAAAAACTGAAGGGTTAAAAAAATTAGCCGTACCACAAAGGAAAAATTCTACAACAGCAATGAAGAATGAGCAATGAATGAAACTGTCACAAAACAGACAGGATGCAGTTTGATATTTTTGAAATTGTAGAGGATTTAACATCTACTTTCTAATAGGTTACTCCAGTAGGTTTGGTCTTATAGTTTCATTTTGTTGGCAGCATTTACTTCTCACTCATCCAAACTCTTCTCTTTGCTCACACCATCTAACAGAAACATCCCTCCACCATCATGCCAGAGAAGAGCCAGCATGGCTATGCCATCACTGGTGTCAGCAGCTGCTCCTTAAAGAAGAAGAAAACAAAAGAAAGATACACGTGCTTAAATTTTGGAATCTGAAATCTTTGTCAGCTATTGGGGAAGTTATTCCTTGTGCTATGGCTACAACCCGCTAAAAGAGGCTCAGGGAAAAACCTTAGTAAGACCAGATGTCCACAACAGCTGCTTAAGTGTAGTCCACAGAATGACCCCAGAATAGGCAAGACAGAGGCTGGTGGGAGGATGAAGTCAAGAATACACAACTGGAGACTGTGCATGATTTATTTTATTTCATTTTATTTTATTTTATTTTATTTTATTTTATTTTATTTCATTTCATTTCATTTTTTTATTCAAAGAGGCTAAAGAAGCCTTACTACCGTTTTAAAGATATGCCAAGGAGTTACATTTCTAAAGGTACGTGCAGATCAGTAAGGAGAGCCACAGATGAAAATTACTTGTTCATTAGTTCCCTTGCCCAGCCCAGCCTGACACCAGGTGCTGTACATTCACAGGAAGAATTTTCGGCCACGGATAGACAAGTGATCTCTGCTCTTTCAGAGATGCATCTTTGTAAAAAGATCTTACCAGACTTTACCAACGCTTAGGCTGCAGATATTGTTGTCTTTTCCTTTTCTTTTCAAAAAGGCACAAGTAGTGTCATAGAAAACAAGTATGATAGGAAAAGATATTAATATTTACATTTATACGCTTGAAAGCTTCAGAGAACTTTACATGTTTAACTCTCCATTCAAAGTTAGAAATATCCTCATAGAGTTTAGGAGAATTTGCCTCACGTGCTTGGATATGGAACAGACAGAATGCCAAAGAAAGGCCAGTGTGAACATGGTAGCTCACTCATCTGCATCCCTACCAATGCCCAAAGTTCTAAGCTGGACATAGACAGAACTTCCCAGGACTTCCCCAGCTGCTTGGGATAAATCCCAGGGGATCTTTTTAGGTGGTCTACCTAAAAGCATTCCTCCTCTCAGGCTTTTCTCTTTTCAGACCATCTTTCCTTCATGGCACAAACGGAGAGACTGCTTCTCTTACTCTGGTCACCAGACCGTTGTGTTCTGTATGTGTTAGAAATAACATTTTTTTCAGTATTTTGCATTAGCTACACTTGGGGAATGCTTGCATTGTATGTCAACATAGGACATGAGAAGAAGGTGAATGAGGACTTTGCAGGTAACTTGGCAGTTACTAGGAAGAAAATTGGTGTCGTGGAGTATTCAAATATAATAATATAATTTTAGAACCACTAAGTTTTTATAGCAGCCTCATCACAGGACCAGAATAAATTTTATCCATAGATTCTTTCACCTATTTGCTCTGTCTTGGAGGAAAAAAAAAAGGAAAATAAAGGAAATTTTACATATTTTTTGGTACTACTGCTGCATCAATACACAGGGGGCTAGTGACAGATCTGTTCCTCTAATTTTACCTTCAGGTGGATCTACAACAGATTATCAAAGACCTATCAAACTAGCCGTGTGCCGCAGCAGGTAGCCACGCACAGACAAGGCCTCCTGCTCAACTAGGCATTTATTCAAAGGTAATGAATCAATTGAAGATTCGTCATACATATTTAAGAGCTTTTCAAGAAAGAAATCTACATTTTGGAAATGTCTGGGAATCTTCTATTCAGGCAGGCAATTTGTCCTAACATGCTTTAGTTAGTCCTACAATAATACTGTGGCAAGAAGGCCACCTAACAATAAGACTTGATATTCATACTGCCTTCCTAACAAGGCCTTCAGCAAGACTGTTTCTTTATTCAGGGAAGTCTGAGTTGGGTGCACGCGTTTCACAGCGCTGCATTATTGAAAACATCTTCACGTGGAAATCTCCATGAAGCCAAAGTTTTTAAAAAAATCGACAAACAGCTCGGTTTACAATACCCCAAAATAAAAGTCTACCTGTGCCCCAAAGAATTTCTAAACTGAAGATTTTTGCAAAGTTAGACCAAGCGGTTTGCTGGGAATATCCATGAAATGTATTCTGATACTGCAAAATACAGTTCTGGGAGGGGAACAAATGAATTCCACAATTTCATTTCTCCTGAATACCCATCTGAATGGGAAGAAACACTGAACTTTAACTCTGAGGTGCGTTCCAGTATATTTCTGCCCATTTTGTTCTTATGTTCTTCTTCTTCTATGTTCCTAACAACGCTAAGATTTTCAGAGAACTGCATGCCTACCAAACCGCTTTACAACTCTTGTCAGACATAGCACTTCACTTTCTAGATGCTTTCCTTTAAATATGTATTCTGGCTTCTATGAGGAGAGTTATTTCATGCACCAGTTTCTACAGTTTCCCAGGGTTTCCAGTTCACTCTCATTCTCCTGTTACAGAGCATCACAAAACACTAGAAAGTGTATTCTCTTCCTCCTGGAATAACTGGGAAAATTTGCTGGTTTTAAAATGATTTAAGGCAAAACTGAGAAAAATAATCTTCAATAAGATGCATAAAGACTCCAGACCTTCAGTTCCTGAAGTCTGCACAGAATTTACTGATTGTAGAGCTGCCACCTTGATGTGCATTTTCTGTGAGTATGTGTTCCTTCATGCTGCCTCTCTGCAACCCAGTATTGCATAAGATACAACATAAACTCTGAAGTGCAAGCCAAGGATTTGAGTCAAGCAAAAACAACCCTCCCATTACCTTAGAAAAATGACATAATTTTGCAATTTGGTTTGTCTGCTAGTGGCAGAGCAGTAACTCTGACACAGGCACAGTAGAGGCCAATTTAATACTGTTAAGCCACCTAATAATGTTGATTAAGACCCTAAGACTGAATTTCTAAAAGATAAAAACAGCATTTCATTTTGCATCCCACATTCTTACAGTAATAAGCTATAATTCCAGACAACATAGCACTCCAGTATATTCCAGGATAGCAAAAACAGAGAACTCATCATCATATTGATCAAAACATGATTTGTCAAAAACTGCAAAGAAAACCTAGCAACAAAATAAGAGAGACATACAGAAATAATAACCCCTCCAAGTAAAATAAAAATGCCTCAGATCAGTAATAGCATGGCTACACTTCGAAGCTTGCAGCATAAAAACAATTTGCTTAAATTTTAGCTGAAGACCTAAACTAAGCATACAGTATAGACCTAGAATATTTTCTCATTTGCTTTAACATTAACGTTCAAGCCAATGTTGAAAAGCTAAATTTATGACCAGCTGTAGTTTTTATAACCAACCGAGAGAAATTTAGTTTGTATGCTAGAAAAACTGTGGAAATCAATTCTTAATCTATGACCTTGCTTACCACAGCTTGAAGCCTTGCAATAAATAAATGCCTTGAGCCACAAATAACAAACATTTGGTGAATCAGAGAGACAAATAACACAAATCTATATGTGTAGATGAGGCATTAGAAAGGTCATATAAAATATAATATTAGCTCTTTTCTTGCTCTAACATAGTAATGTCTGAAAGGGAGGATGCAGCAATTGGCAGCATTAATACCAGGTAGAGAAGACTCACATGAACATATTTACCTTTCAAATTACAATGTTTGATCTTTTGAGAGAACTTCTTGTTGCCTCCCTGGAATTTTAGTATGGATGATGCTTATAAATACAGAATCTCTGAAAAAAAAATCCATTTGCTTTATCCTAGCTTATATAAAGTCTTTCTCTAATGCACATTTAAGTTTCCTTGTGCAATTGCTCAGTGCTTCATCAGTAACAAAAGAAAAAAATTCCAGAGTTCAAGTACTAACTTGTACTTAGTCACAACTGCGCTTCTCTTTTCTGCCTTAGCTGAAGCTCTCAGATTCTCACTCTCTATACTACTACCTGTTTCTCTATTAGCACTACTGAAATGAATTTGACTATAATAGCACAGTAGGAGTATATGCTACCAGAAAAAAAAAAGCCGCTATACTAACGTTAGCTTACTAATACGATATTCTACAGTTACATTTCACAGAACAACTCTTGGTTTCTGGACACAAACCAATAAATTTTAAAATGCACCTTCCTTCCATGATGTATTTGGTTGACTATACAATCACTTTAAAAATTTAGTACAAAATAGCACTGGTTCAGCCAATTTCCCTCTCTTAATTGTCTCCTTCCTGTTAGCCTGCAATTCAAATGTGACCGTGAGTGACACTGCTTTCTAGATTAGCACCACGTTATTAGTTTGCACAGCAGGTGACCTAAATACACAGGGGAAGGTTTCCCTTATTTTAACCTTAAATCAAAAAATGTAATCTAGTATGAAATGAAAGAATCTAGAGCTTCATAAGTATTCTCAAACTGGATTTTTACATAGACAACAAAGGAGAAAAAAAATTGCTTTCTTTAAATATAATTGAGGTTTTGGCCCTATTAAAATAGATTCTTTCTACTGTTGTGTTTTCACAAGATCCTGTGACATGTTAGGATCAGTTCTTAATCAGTAAATGTTATGCTATTAATACCAAGAGAACCAGAATTGTCATCTCATTTAGTAAAGGAAGATTAATTAGTTATGATGCCAATGTTACACTACAGCTGCATGAAGGCACATCTGCCAGCACTGAGTGAAACTGCTAATCCGAGACATTCCTGCGGGATGTCTTTGGGAGACCCAGGAAAATAATCCTCTTTGAAAAATCTTGTGTAAAAATTAGTTTCAAACAATGACACCTTCACAAATCAAAAAGTGTAAAAACAATAATAAAAAACCCCATAACTTTATCGTTCCTGAATTTTTGGCCTTGACAAGGGAGAATAATATCTGTATGTATTACACATATACCATTCTAAATCGACAGAACACTTTTTGTAATCCACATGTTAAAAGAAATGGAAAAGAGGGCAACTAAAGGATGAAAAGTGACTCTCCATATGCTACCCAGGACAGCCTGGGTCAGAGGTAGCGACAGACACCGGTCTTCTCCCAGGGCCAGGACTCCAGGCATTTGGCCTGCACTGATTTGAGGAAATGGCAATCTCCACAAAATGATGGTGCTGCAGATATTGCCCCTGCTGCTCCAAATTTTAGGAAGTATTTAACTACACCAGTGTTGACAGCAGCTTGTTCTAGCACTGAGCCAAAATTCTAGCACTGAACCAAAGGCGGGATTAGTGCCAGCTTTACAACTTTTGACTGTGAAAGGAGGTTTTCCCTTTGGGCTCACTGATACTTGTGTGCAACCACCCCTGGTCCAAGGGCAACACTACTGAGCAACCAAAACTACAGAAACTCCCACACTTCAGTGCCAGCTTAAGCAGTGGCAGCCTCCCTTTCAACTTCTGCTTCCACTGCTGCAAGCAATGGTGGAAAAACTCACAAGCTTTAGGCATCCTGGGAGCTCCCGGTCTGGGACAGCAGCACTGGCTGAACCACAGATGTCATCAAAGAAAAGCTGAAGTTAAAATGTCTTCTGGACTGTTCTCCACGGAAACACAGTCCTTTCTCCCCAGCATATGGGGAGCTAAGGGGAGCTTTTGTGGGAATGTTGCAAAGTATTTTTCAGAACTGACATCTGAAAAGAAACTAGTAATTACAATCTGGACATACAGAGTTTTGCATAATAGACAGTAAGCGGCACTTAAGCCTAACCCAAAACGCACTTCCCTTAACAAAAAGCTTGGGCAGAACAGGCAGAAGTCAGATTTCACCCAAGCTTTTAAGTGGGCAAAGAGCAGGAATTGTAACCTGATGATGACCTTCCTTCATGCCCACGTGCAGGACAGAAATCAGATTCCTCATTCAAGTCACTGAGGCAAAACCAGTATTTTACAGGTACAGGGCATGTGTTCCCCTAGGCCGCAAAGCTTTCGCAAAGAGCATCAACCAGACACCTGCACAGTGGTTCTGAGAAAGGGGCAGGTATTAGCGGTGCAATTCCAAAGGTGGTGAAGGGAGCCCAGCAGTCACTGGGAAAGCCCTGCACAGCACTCCCAACTCTGAAGCACGCTCCAAAGTACTAAGTGTCAACTCATACAGACTCCCTACCTAGGGCCATCTGTCATGTCATACCTGGCTTTAAAAATCAGTGTTCATGTCACCAGCTTATTTAATTTCGCCTCTGGAAAGCCTCTTAGATTGTGATACAAACCTGACTTTAAATGGAATTTGAGAATGAAAATTGCTTCGCGCATTAATCTAAGTTAGAGAAACCACTTCTTCCCAGGAAAACACAACAAATTTACATTACAATGCAGCCGATTATAACCAAGGACATTACAAAACAATTTAAGATTCAGTATTTGTGAAACAAAGCAATGCATTCACTGATAGCTTTGTATCAGCATAAATGACTAATTACTTTAATCAGGAAGCTCAAAAGATAAAGAAGTTGATTTATTGTAAATACAGGGGCTTGCCCTCATAAAAATGACTTGCTCTGCAGTTCAAGACACATACTGATTTATGACACTACTTATAATGCTCTGATTTTTTATTTTTACATATCATAATAGGTGAAAAATGAATAAAAAGTAAACTAGGGCAAATCCCATTCCCAGTTCCATCATACACAAATTCATACCATCACTCATACATTACCTATATCCTAATATTTCCCTAATAAGTAAGAAAAAAAAACTATTTAAAAAACATGGAGTAAAACAATTAATTTGAATAAGATTAATGTTCTTGCTTTTCTCACATATGATGGTTCATTGTTCAACGATACTGGAAATCTGTTGCTAAGACAAACTGAACACAACTCAAGCCTGGTCTAGCTTGGAATAATTCAGAGCACCTCAGAAATTTCTGAAGATAAATTATGAATCAATTATGACTTTAGATCCCATGAGAGAGACAGAGAATCTGCCTGGAGCCTGGCAGGGGCAAACGAGGATCTCAATCTCCTTCCGAAAGCACTTTGTGCTCCGCTGACCCCTGCACTATGAGGCCTCTCCCTAACCTAAGGGGTTTTATGGAGAGACAGAGCACTCATTAACACGTCTGCTGTCCATGACTTGGTTTACAGATTTATTGCACCACATCCAAACTACACAGCACAGTTACAAATTTTTACAGTATACATATTTTATAGATGAAAAAAATGCAAAAGGGTTTTAGATGTAAACCACAAGGTTTAATTGCTTAGGACCCTTGAACATTTCTAAGCTTTTCCTGCTGACATAACCATCCTGCGTGTTTCTGCATCAGATTGTGGGGAAACTTCAGATGGATTTCCATATATTTTGCCACATGGGCGGACAGAGAATGGGCATTCCAGAGATCAGGAGGAGGAGGAGACAAATGTTTTTTGTAGTTTCCTGGTACCTGGCAAAGTTCTCCATCTTATCTCAAGTGACTGAGGTCATCACTGGAGCCCCCAGGTCTCACACAGCTGGGCCTATGTGGCACAGTAGCTCAGTCCATCCTAGTGCTAAGCCTGATGTGTGTTGACCAGTTATCCAGAAAGCAGTGATTAAACACAACGTGAGAATATTTGCAATGTGAAGAATGTTTTCATAAACTAGATGATCTGCTTGATCTGACCTCAACTCTGCGATTTGCTAAGACAAGCTATATATCCTCAGGGCACTAAAACAAACGGGTTATTGTCAAATAAGGACACTCGGCAGCTAGGTTTGCATCACAGCTGCTTCCGGCACTGACCAGCACAGTCCCCATGACCTCGTGTTCCCCTTGCTTTAATATATCCACAGAGTGTCTCTCATGTCGTCCTTAGAAGAGTATTCCTTGGGGCAGGAACCACCTTCTCCATGTGTGCTTGCAGAGCCAGCAGTGCCTTAGTGCTACTGCACGAGAAATAATGAGAGACACATCCCACCAGGACTTATGGTAGAGTGGGGAAACACGTTTGGTTAAAATTCTGCATTATCAAAGTCACTGGGAACTTCACTGCTGAAGTCAGGTTTTTTCCTCTTGTATCATTACAGCTGATATCTTCTTATACATCTTTCCCCTCAAATTTTTTTTATTAATCGTCAGTTCTGATTTCCTGCAGTTATTGACATATCTGCATAAGGTAGGAGACTACTATTTTCCCCAGCATTTCTTTCTATGCTTCTCTTGCTATCAAGCATCTTTTCCAAGGCGGTGATTCACCCGAAGTCCAAGAATGCAGATTACTGCTGTTTCAAAGCAACCCATCAAAAGATTACTAAAAGACATGTGCTTTGGTGCATAAGAGACACCTGAGAGACCAACCTCCACTACATTCTGAATTGACCCATTGACGACCAGCTACCCAAGCTCAGGTCTGCACCACTGCACCAAAGTAGCATACCACGAATCAGGAAAGACATCAGAAAATATGGAATAAATACAAGTGTGAAACAGTTTTCTAAGTTTTTTAATCACTCTCAGTCTTGATCTCTGAAAGCTATGAGAAATGTGGAGAATCTTTAAAACTCTATAACAACTCAGACTGCATGCACATGCATAATCTTTAAGGAGTGCTGATTACAACCAGGTATTTTGTGTGTTGGATTTCTGACTTAAATGGCTGATATCATACTTAAATTCCTTTCCAATAAAGGTATATGAAATGAACTGCTATATGAAATGAAGTATTTGGAGTTCTGCACATTTATTTTTAATCTACATGATTAGAAGTCAGACAGAGTTAAGCATTCAATGACAGATTTGGAAAAAAATAAAAGAAAGGGAATGAGAAAAGCCAAATCAAACAGAATCAGACATAAAAAGAGCAGATTTCACCAGTGAAAATAAATTCCAATATTTTAGATACACAAAAAAAGTGCATTAGTTATTTTAAAAATATTGTGGTTAAGTTTGCCTTATGTACAGAAATAATACAGCACTGACAGTAGTGCTACAGGGCAGCACTTACAAATTTTGCGAACATCATTCCAACCTGCAAAGTTTTGTGAGTTAAAAAGTTTATGTTTTGGAAGGAAGATTTTCTCTGAGCAGAAATTTTACATTAAAGTCTAAATCCTGAAAGGCACCCTCATGGTTTCAGAGAAGTTTTAGGAGTGGAAGCTTACTCTTCCAGGCATCTATTTTGTAATTTCCTTTCATATTTTGGTACATTTGACAACTCTCATGGGGAATAAAAAAACACTCTGCAGCTACTGGGATTACTGAGAGAAAAATATGAAATAAGTAACTTTGAAAATGACAGATCAGGTTCACTAAAGGCCAGGCTCTCCTGAGCCCAGCAGAGAGGAAGGGCTGCCCAACGTCTTCACCAGCCCAGTCATACCTAGAGGCTATTCTGACTTGCACTTGTTGGCAAAAGTCCCCAAGGACCATCTGCCAGCAAGAACAGTGGGAAAAAAAACATTTGTGTGTACACACAAGTACCCCTAAATCCTTCCCCATCCTAACAATACTCAACTAGAAGCTGCTACAATGAAACTGAAGAGCCTTTACTGTGTCAACGTTATCTGGTGTGGAGTCCTCTACATAGGAATATTTCATCAGAGGAAACAAAGAGAGTGGTCGTAAGTAGAGGATTAAGAGGAAAACTGAACAGGTAAATGAATTTACTTTTCTTATTCAGAATATTATGGTTACAATCACAGAAGGATGGTCAATGTTGCCAAGCACAGCAGGTGAGTTACACTGAACGGATATGTCTAGGAACAGATTACTGAAATAAAAGTGTCAAATATGCACAACAGATGCATGCATGCTAGGCTCATATTTTTAAAATAAATTACCATGGAAACCCCACAATAAAGCATGTGAAACTGGAGATACATGGCAAAGCCCTGGAACGTGCTGTTTCCCTCAATAAGATTTGAAAAAGAGAAGTCAAAGAGAAAATAGAAATTTAAAATTAAATGCAACATTTATTCTAATTTGAGAAAAGAGAAAAAAAAAACACTGCAAAGTTGGAGTTCCACATAACATATGTTTTTCAGAAAGACTTGTAGACTTTTATCCTTCTTCCTCTGTTGCTGCTATAGAGAGCGGCGCTGGGCTTGCTCTGGCACTGCCGGGCTGCGCTCACTCCAGGGGCCAGCTGAGGAGGAACTAGCTTTTAAATGAGTAAATGCTTAATATTTCACTGTTAAAGTCCCATCTTTCTTCCCTATCCCGCTGTTCCACTCTGTTCTCCATCCCACCGCACATCATATGTTTTTATGGGGCATCAACCATTGGATTATATCCAACCTTGCTACCATGGAAATCTTCACTTAGCCAAGATCACCACTCTAGTGCCTCCTGGCACAATGGATTCTTAAAAATAAATAAATGAGAGAGAGAATGTTTTTTTTCCCCCATCATTGAATATTCTGTTTAGATTTTAGGTTTATTTCACTCTTGAAAAAAATACAGTAAAACATACTTTACTGTCCAGATGAAGCACAGCATAATTGCTTACATGCTTTGAATAGATTTGGACATCTCTTATTCTGCATGGCCTCCCACAAAAATTCTTATCTAAACTGTGATGCTCTGGTCATATGAGAAGGATATCTACTGGCTGGCACTGTTTATAAAACTTCTCAGCATGGGAAAGGCTTTTCTTCCAGTGGCTCAGATTTTATTGATGCTAATCAGGCCTTCACTCCATGACCGTGCAGTTCTGTATCCAGCTGCCTGAAATAGCAATTCGTCTGGGTGTTTTTTTGCTCATCTCTTTGAAATTAATCTGAATAAAATTCAGCTCATTGACATCAGAAAACTGATCCTATAAATAGAGGTGACTTCTTCTGTACCTAATGCTAATAACATTTTATTCATTTGACTTACATTCTTGTAGAAAAGGTCAATGACTGAGGATCAGTTGCAACAGCCTCATCCATAAGCAGAGATTAAGCGCAGGCTCTGTATAGCCAAGCTAACGCTTAGAACAAGCAAAATAGTATAAACACCAAGGAAGAAAAATACCATTGTGAGGCAAATACTAGAAAATAGCTATCTACATGGGAGTGAAACAGATGCAGACCACTCAGTGGGCAGCATCACCATCACACACAGGACTGTCACTCACACCTCTTCACAGGGCACCCAGTCCCCTTCCTTCACCTCCTATATGCAACGCTGGTCTAGACAGTAGCAATAAAAACAACTTGGAGTTTTCCAAAAACAACCCCAACTGTTACCCAGAATCATTGTTTTCTCTCAGAATTATCTCTATTGCTCCTCTCCAAGAGAGGAAAAGACCCTTAGTCTCCCAACGCTGTCGAGAAATGGCCAGAACGCACTGTAACATCTCCTGTTACCTCATGAGATAAATAAGTGAAAGTAATTTTCTTTGGCAAACTGAGTGATACAAATGTCACTATATCATTCAGCACTGCAAACAGATACCCATAGATCGGATCTTGTAGGGTATGTTACCACAAACTCTCTAATTACGGACATCTCTGCTCTAAAATATCAGCTATCATCTCCAGTCTGGGCACTCTCACTCTTTCCTTCCTGGAAGTCCAGATCAATTTCTCTGGAATTTAATCACCTCATTTTTCACTACAGATGAATTTTAATCAATTGGTTAACCTATTACTGCAGTGCCTATTAAAATGCATCTGTCCTTTAAAAAATTGGGCTTTTGTTGTTTTTGTTTTGTTGTTGTTGTTCTTGATGTTGTTGTTTTCCTAATGCACAGTCTTAAGATTTCAAAAGAGAATGCATTCCCGAATTTTCCTGTCCCCCTGGAAGACCTCAGAGCATTTGCTCAGGGAAATGAAAGCCTACAAGGTGTGATAGCTCCCTGGTACAACACCCAGTATTGCACACATGAAATTTCCTATCAACTCCAAACAGACAACAGATGAGCCAAAGTCAGAAACTGTGAACAATGTTCAAGAGCAAACAAGTCTGTCCTTTACACCAGCAGCTCTCACGCTTCTATGGTCTTAGTGTTTATTCCGTTAACTCTCAATTTTCTGCATTTGCATACTAAAGCAGAAAACTCTCTTTATTGAAAACCTAAGACTCAACCAAGCTCAGTAGTGCTGAGTCATTAGCTCTCACTGTTCTTCTTAGGAATAGAAAAATCTCCAGTAAAATAAAATAATTTGGGTTTGGGGCTGCTCACATTTTGTCTTTTATGAAAACTCAGTTCTGATTTGTGGCTTTTGTTTCTGTGGCAGGCAGATGATGACAGATATATGTACTGTAGTTACAAAGTTCATTAAAAATGGCATTTTAATAAGACACTGGAAAAAAGTTTCATACTCTATATCACCTTTTTATTATTGCCTGAATATCTCATGTTGTGTTTGCAATATTATGTCTCTTGAACTGATTTCAACATCGAAGTCCAAACATTGTGCAATAAGAATAAAAGGTGGGAATATGAAAACCAATTTCAACGGGCCTAAGTCTCCTAGGTGCTTAACTTTCTCAAAACAAGATGAGTGAGTGAAATATTTCCTTTATTGCTGTAGGTTTGGGTAGTTTGCGGGTTTTTTGCTTTTTTGCTGTTTTGTTTAGTTTTGTTTTTGTTTCGCTTATTTATTCCTTGCGCAGAAATTGTCATAAATACAAATTTCCTGCACATATTTTACCGGAATACCCCAAAGCCTCAGGCACAACTGGTCTCTGTGTGTAGAAAACCAAGCAGAGAAATGCATCTCGTGCACTGACGATCCCCCCAGAGCATTGGCTCTGATCCTGTTATGCACTCTGTGCATACAAACACTTGAACCCTTACAGATGCCACCGTAACACTGCAAACTACCAAGAACTAAATAAATATTTTCCAGATGCACTGTTACACAGCTGCTAATTGATATCTTGGTCACTAATGAAGTTGACTGGACTTAACTGCCAACATAGAGATGAGTGAAGGGTCAAACTTTAATCCTCTATGCAACCTGGAAAGACAGTGACAAAGTCATGCCAAGGATCACAAGCAATATTATCCATAGCCTCCGTTTTAGGAGGCTATGATAAATTACATGGTAAATCACTGAAATGAGTTTCATAGCCTCATTTTGATTAGTTAGCTTTTTTCTTCCAATAGCTTTGGTCCTTAAGTCTTCCATTTCCTTGTAGAAAGCAGTGACACAAAGATTAAATTATATGGGATTTCCTTCTGCTCCTTCTCAATCATTTATTTTCAGAAGTTTGGTGCTGATATATGAAGCATTTCTAGGCACAATCAAACAAACACTTTTTTTTTTGAACAGTCCCCCTGATGGAGTTCTTTTTGCACCTGAAATACCCCACACTAGCTTCTAGCCTGTTATGGAAATGCTTTTTAAAAGACATCTGCAACACATGGGGAATGAGTAAAGTCACTTCTGGATCACCTGCATAATTGGGATGGGGGAGAGGGCGAGGGGGAAGAGAAGATCTACATTAGCTTGACAGATAAAAGGACAAAAAATAAACCAATATTGTGAGCCTGCAGAGTTGCTTATTCCTTGCCTACAAATTTTCAGTCTGACAGGGAACCCAAAATTCTGGGCATGTTCCTAAAGCTCAACCTGTGAGAAAATGAGTTTGTGAATTGAACCTAAAGCCTCAAACCAATTCACTGCAAATCAAGAAAAACATTTATACACACTGTCCAAAGACTAGTTTAACTTTCCTTTGCTCGCAACCCTTGGACATAACTAGCAAGGCTACAAAATCACTAGGATATAACTGGAGGCCAAGAAAGGTTGATAAAGCTAAAGCTCTTAAGACAGCAATTTATAACTGTGAGCCTAATGCTGCAGCCCTTGCTCACGTGGCCAATCACAGAGGAATCAACAGAATTACTTACACAAGTTAGGGCTGCGGGATCAAGGTTATGAGGATTATCCTGCCATATCTCCTCGTGCTTTAGGTAATACCTTGTTTTACAAGGATACTCCTTTAGAGCACCATTATTCAAGGTAAATACATGGAAAAAATCAGGCTCTGTATTCATTAGAATTCTAGGATAGAAAGAGGGATGTAGTATGAGAAGTATCCAACATGAAGAAAATAATCTCCTTTATCATTCTATGGTATTTGCACTGACAATAGTTTAACTGTATTTTTGAACTTCAACTTGAAATAAAGTACATTATAACAGGGTTTAATTGGGAAAAGTAACACTTTTTTTTTCCCAAAAGTTTACATGACCTAAAGGCAGATTTATATTCTGGACGTGGCCCACACAGATGAGCAGGAGGCCAGCTCTGGACTTATCTGGCTTTGCTGAAAATGAATGGCACACTGATTTATTACCATCATAAAAAAATTAACTAAGACAATTTATTAGTGAATACACCTAATATGATACTATCTGATGTCCTTTATTTTCATTACAAAGTTCCTCAAACTGTTCACTTGGGCTGAATTTATGAATCAGTCCCAATTTCCTTCCCAAGAGGATTCTATAGATGGTTTTAATTAAGCAGCAAATTGTGTATTCCACTCTAGCCTGGCAAAATAAAGAAGCTGAGAACTGTTACAGCAATATATGGGATGAATAATATTCTAAATTATATTTTTTAAAACTAAAGAAAGGTAAGAAATCCCCTCAGAAAGTCTATTCCTGTTAGGAAAACAACTCTTATTTCAGGCCTTGTGGAAACAGTCAGGAATAATGTTAAATTTACACAATTACTGAACTACATTATAGGCTCTTGTTTACAAACAGCCATGTAAACAGAATTAAAGAGATTTACAGCCCTACTTCCTTTTAAATGTACTATAGATGATAAATCATTGCAAATCTTTCCTCAAACATCTGAAGAAATAGAAATAATTTTCCACGTCTTTAAAAACTTTCTAAGCTTCTTGCTTTAATTTTCTATACTGCACTGTTTCATTTCTATACTTCACATTTAGGAGAAGTCAAGTTTGGCTGAAAATAGAATATTCACTGTTTTTGACTATAAAATACTTAGAAAAATATATGTAATAATGTATTCAGTTGCCACACATATAAACATTCATTATATTTATTCTGAAAACTCATGTCAGTCTTGTATTATTTCTTTGTATATATGTAGACCTAGTGCAGGCACCTTCTGTTTTAGATGACAACTGTCTACTGCAACTGTAATACATACCCAATACTTCAGTACAGTGTAGGATGCTGCATGTCTATCTTGTTTGAGATAGATTGTATTAATTGTACAGTAATCTAAAAAAGAACATTAGTTTACCAGCTTAATGGGTATTAATATCTAAATTACATAGTAATTATGAAAGAGGCATAACATTAAGATACGGATTTATAACAGAAACCTAGCAGTGCATTTAGATATTGGAAAGCGACATTCACATCCTTATCAATTTTTGGTGTGTTTCAAAGCATGCCTTCTGGTCTAGTGCTCTAAGGCTCCTCCTGTGAACACGGCTGCCATCAGTAATTGCTTTGCTGCATCCCATTCACAAGGAGACCGCATTCAGTTATTCACATGCTTCTTTGCAGACGTGTACAGAAGGCATCCACAAAATCTCTGAAAACAAAACAGTGCAAAAGTGGGAAAAAAAAGAAGTGGGGCAGAACACCAAGGTGCCATCCAAGCACACGGGAAGAGCGGAAGGTGGCAGCGGTCGGTGGGAAGGGGCGAGGGCGGCGGTGGCCGCGCGCCGCCCCACGTCACGCACAGTGCGTCCCGGCGCGAGGGGCAGCCTGTGTGCAGCCATGCACCCTGCCCTGCGCGGCCCGGCTCCTCCGGCCACTCACCTCCGCACGCGACCTCTTCAGAAGCGGCCTGGGGAGCACGGGCAGCACAGCGTGGGGACGCCTGCATGGCTGCCGCCCTGGCTATACCTGGCCTGCGGAGAAACAGAGCGCTCAGTTGCCAGGTCAGTCACGCGAAGGAAGAAGCACCGATCTTGGCGGTGCCGGATTCAAGCTGGCACATTGGGGCGTGTGGTGAAGAGCTCCCATCTTCTGCTGAAACACCTGGGTGAGTTTCACAGCTCCCCGAGCTCCGTTTGTGAGCTCGGCCGCAGGCTGGAGCCGTTGCCACAGGAGCTGACGCTGCGATGCTGCTTACCCTGCACCTGCAGCAGGCTGGGACGTGGCCCCTCAGCACCCCCTGGACTCAATACAGATTCACGGCCTGAATTTAGAGATTTAGATACACAGCCTAAATTAACGAAAACACCTCAAGGGAGCAAACACTTGTCATGATCCGGGTAAGTCCCTCTCTACCCGCTGCCTTCCAGGACAGCAGGTTTTTAGCCTGTTCCTTGTTTAGGCACCACTGTCAAAGAGATTGCCCTCACAGAGAAACAGTCTCTTGTGTTCCCCTGTCTCACCAGCTAGAAAGATGGTTTTTACCCACCAGTTTTTAGTCTGACAGATTCAAATGATTTTCAGATACCCAATGACCCTCAGAAAGAGAGAAGAAAACAAAAACCCTACTGAAATACATGCATAAATCCTTATTTAGAACACGGTGATGAACGTGAGAAATCTCCTAACACTCCTAGAGCAAGTCTGCTAGCTTCCAAGAGCGATCTCTGCATTTCTTTCAAACATACTATGATCCTTTTTGTCAGAAGAAACATTTTTGTCAGGCTCAGACCCTGAGCAAAGCTACGAGATGATCCACCATGTCACTCTGGAAGTTCGCAGCGCACACAGCGTTCGCCGTCAGGCACAATTTCCAGTAATTAACTGGGACCGTATCAGACGTCCTTGCACTTGCTTAACTTTGGTCAACGTCAATGGTAATTTTGCAAGTGAACTGAACAAGGCAATGCCTCTGAAATGGGAAGTTTATCTATAACTCAGAGCAGTTGAAATGCACGGAAAGTAAGCCAAGAAAAGAATAATTATAAAAATGTGTCAGAGAAGCTTGATTAGGGAAAAATATTATTAACTTTTGTTATATCTATTACTGACATTTCTCTTAATTTAAATTAAATTTAAATTGCTTAAATTCTTTCAGCTGGGGTATGTTAAAGGGCACAAGCAGGCATAAAATAAAGTCCTTCACTTCTTATTAGGTCAAAACAGACTTGCACACTGCTCACTTCCTGACAGTCACCACATATGGCGCTGCATTTTTTTTTTTTTTACTTTATTCTTTTATTTGCCACAATATGATTTTCTCCTTTCAAAACGACAAGTCCTTAACAGACCAAGCACTACAGAGCTGCAAAACAGTCTCTCTGAAGATCATTTACCCCGGATTATAATAAGGGATGTAAAGATAACCAGAATTTGCCCAGGATATTTGGATAAGTGTCTATAAGAGGGGAAAAAAATCAAAAGTGCACGCACAAAAGATCTTATTTATAAACACATAATGTAGATATAAGATACAGAAGCTGTTCAACAAAACAGGACAAGGGCCCAAGGCACTACAGGTGAGTTCTGCCATTCACTTTCCAGGTTGCTACTTCTTTGGCACTCGTAATCACAACGAAATTCCCCTAAATGGTGAATTTAGGCAAGCATCGCTCTATCTAGCTAACTGCATTGGTTAAAAGACCAGAAATAGGCAAAACTTCTTGGAGCAAAAATTACAGTTTTGCTGCTGAGACAAATGAAACAGCAATTCTTTCAAGCATCATCAGGAGTTTTTGTAAATACTTCTTTTCTTTATGTGAAAAATATTGAGTCAGAAAAAGCCCTAATCATTGTTGAACCTTGACGACTTTTAAGTTTACATACTGCCTAATCTCCTCTTAAGGAGGCCCCAAAAAGCTGCCCCCAAAGAAAAGCTGCCCCCAAAAGACCATGATACACAAATAGCCAAGTTGCTCTGATAAGAACATACAGATATCAGGTGTGTTTTTCTTTGCAGAATTAAATAACTAAAACACTGCAAAATGCTTGGGAGTAGTTCTAATAACTCCTGGAAAGCCCGACAGCAGCGGAAACCGGTTTCATCCAAAACCACAACTGTAAATGCATTTTTCCTCCCTGAAAAACAGACAAACACATAAATGGTAGAGAAATCAAATTTTCAAAAGATTTTGAGCTTTGACTTAGTGTACAAAAACGTTGGAACAAGAAAGTACTCATTCTGAAGGGCTGGGCCAGTGTGCCCCAGGCTGCAAGGGTCTTGTACAAGGGACTGGAGCAGGTTATGGGAGTGTTAACCACCGCTTTTCAAAGCAATTAACCAAAGACTCCTCATGGGTTTGGTATGCAACCTTCTTCCAACAATACAGGCAATAATTCTTCAGTCTTAGTCCATACCTTGTTAGCTCATTTTTGAGGTAATGTCCCAAGCAAATAAAGCACACTGAAATGCCCTTAACATGAATAACTGACTACAGTAAGACTCCACATCAGCTTAATATTAAGCATTCTGCACATCAAGAACTACCGTGTTGCTATGATACAACATAAACTTTTTAGAATCTATCAAACTGTAGTTTGGGGGTAGAATATACACCTGATAAAGCAGCACAAATCTCCTAGTTCAAGAATAGGGAGGAAATCAGGAGAGAGGGGGAATTAATAACCTGTTAAGACAAGTCATTTTTCTAAGTTCTGATACAAGATAAACCTGAAAAACATCCTTTAAAAAAAAAAGAAAAAAAATAGCATTTACAGGCTGAAACTGTGCTGCTGGCATTCATGAGATACACTGTAATTTTTTTGATAGAAATTTAATTATACCCTTCGTTCTGCTCAACTGCTAAAAGATCTCTGGTTAGCATTAAT
The DNA here is from genome assembly GCA_013389825.1 of Crypturellus undulatus. NCBI lineage: Eukaryota > Metazoa > Chordata > Aves > Tinamiformes > Tinamidae > Crypturellus > Crypturellus undulatus. The sequence goes on from VWPW01031899.1 coordinate 639,880, forward strand.
TTGAATACTATTGCAACATAAATTAATACAAGTTACACACATTTATCAGGTCTTTGAATAACAAACTGATAATTTGTCCAGGCATTATAATCTAGAAGAAAGGAGAAGAAAACCCTCCACACATTTAAAATTTGAACTACAAGCCCTTTGCATTTCAGAAAGTTAAAAAGTAGCCTGAAGCAACATTATCTCAAAGGGAAATCTGGACAGTAGTTTTGCTTCAAGCAAAGATGTAAGAGTATTTAACAGAAAACAGTACAAAAAAAGGGTAAATTATATGCAAATAGAAGGCAAAATAGTCAAGAACAAATGGGTTTGCACCCAGATTATAAATTTGCATACACTGAACTCCTAAGGAAACTTTCACAGACAGTATTAAGGTTGCAGTATGGAATCAGACAGCTTTAATAGCATGCTAAATTAAAACAATACCATGCAAGAGGATTTCCTAACCCAGTCTGCAAGGAAACACAATTATCTTATAATTCTAAACATTACAGTAACTATGGAAAACCTGCTCTTCAGGTTACAGATTCAATTCTTGTGAGGCTAAACATACGGTTTGCTTCTGAACAGGAATGCAATAAAACATAAGAAGATTAACTAACACCTTGAAGAAATACACATAATTTCAATCCCCAGGATATTTATTCTTGTAAAACTAGAGAAGGTACTCACACATCCTGACAACAGGTGGCACACCTAAGCTTTCAGGAAACTTTTGAGGTTAAGACAAATTCACATCCTTTTCTATTTCTATCCTAAAGAAGAAAACCAATAATGATATCAAATTTCTGAAAGTCAGCATACTGAGATCTCTAATCAGTTTTTTTATATGCAATTACTTTACCCGTTCTTTCACCAAGTTAAACAACAGCTTCAAAACAAACTTTTGCCGTATCAAGAGTTATATACGACATATGCACAACCTACATAATGTACTACAGAAGATGGATAGAACTAAAGTTTCTGGACAACAAGACTAGAAAAAAATAGATGGCAAAGATTAAAATGTGTAGACTGAAAGTATGAAGAATAGTAGGTTTCTGTACATTCACACATATTTTTATGAACTTACAATATACACATGCTGCTATGCAAGACCATATGCCATGACGCAGTCCCAGTGAAGGCAATGGCAGGTTCTTCATAGACTTCATGTTTCTTCATCACATTAAATAAAGACTGCAGTAACCTCTCTGCATTTTAAAGAAGAAATTGCTTCAATTTGATTGTAGATTGTAGGACCCTAACAAAATTGTACATAGGCTAAAATGAAATAAAAAAGTCCACAACTGAGCCAAAACAATACACATCTTTCTTCAAGCAAGCTTCATCATTTCTAGTCATTTCCAGTTCTGTACCTCATTTGGTTAATTCTGAGGGCAGAGACTTAATAAAGGAAATACTATTACCTTTTCCCTCAAGACAGCAGGGTAAAATCCTGACCCTGACTTTGAAAGAAGTGTTTTGATACTAATTTACTCAAGCAGGACTTTACCCCGGAAGCATGTAAGACCTCACTCAAAAGCTAGAAACTTGGCTCAGTAGAATGGTGTAGGACTCTTGAAATGCTCCCAAACCCTCCTCAACATCTGAGGCTCATACACAAACTAATCAATCGCTCCTGGTCCAACATGATTTTCAGTCACACTTGTATCCTTTAAGGACAGCAGAACAGTAGGCCTGTTCTGAATCTCACAAGATTCAGTGAGTCTAAATACAGACGGTAGAAAGAATGGAGTGATGTCTTTGTTTTGCTTTTCATTTTTTTCATTTTTTAAGTAAAGATTTTTTTTTTAATAAAGATTTGAGGAGTTGCAAACACTGCAGATAAATCCCAGCAATCCTGGGTAAAGTAAAGGAGCAAAGCAAAGGGAACAACAACGGTCAGTGGAGGAACACCCAGGTTTCGATCCACTTAATTCTCCCCCAGGTGCTGCTGAGGATCTACGTGTTCCTGCCTTCTCCTAAGTCTGAGCAGGGAGCATTACTTCCAGGGCAAGACATGGTGAGAATGTAAAGCTTTGGGGCCCCGCTTGAACTGAGACTGAGTTGCCTTCTGGCAGGAATTAAAGCTGGTATGGAAATTTCAGAAAAAGAATTAAAAGATGCTCTGGAAACTGGCCAGAAGTAGATCAAAGGAGGTTTAGCAGCATGAAGTACATGAAAGGGGACTTCAAGGCAGACCATTAGGTTTTGGAAAGTATCTGCTGCTTGGGTAGAAGGCTGTATGAAGCAGGGGAAAATGTAAATTATTCTCGTGAAGTACTCAGTCCCCAAATTCTAGTACTCTTGTATAATTTCCATATTCTTGACCACATACCAGGCACCAAGTAGAACAGATGCATTTTGGATCTAGCCTAAATTAGAAGCTGTAGGAATTGATCAGCAGCATCCTTCTCCCCTTCAAGCACACTATGCTACCAAATCCAAAATTCATATTTAGGCAAACTCCAGCTATCTGCAATCTTTAAAATAACAAATGCAGAGACTGTAGCTGATTTATTATATCATCGATATATTACACTTTGTGGTAAATATATGATATAGGTGTGAATATTTATGACAGCAAATTGAGACTTTCTGAAAATAATGAGCTGAAGAAATTCACCTCAAGGAGAAAGGGACAGTAGAAGATAGCTTGGAAAGATGACAGAGGTTGCCCAGTCCTGAATAGCTCTCGGCACCAACCACGGCAGCACAGAGCCCAATAACAGCTATTTAATCCTGCTAAGTACTAAGGGTAGTACTAAGGGTAGTACTAAGGGTAGTACTAAGGGTAGTACTAAGGGTAGTACTAAGGGTAACATAACCATGTTTATGGTGGTGTTATACAAGCACTGAACTTTGCAAGGACAGGATATGGATATGATCCAGGTAGCCCAAGTGTTGGAAATCATTGACCTGCAGATACTGAGCTGGTTAAAAACTTCAGGGAACTGTTGGATTTATTGTTTTTAAGGGCTATGAAGATGACAGGTATTTTGCTCATCTTTGTTTCTGTCCTGTGTGCTATTGCACACTCTCTTCATCCTTTCATCTATGAAAATTTTCTTCAAAAAATAAAATGAAAATAGATACAGGAAAATTTGCGGTGCTCCAGCACAGGTTTCTCAGTGGACCACAGAAGGAGCAACCAGAAGGAGCAACCGGGGGGAGGAAAAAAAAAAAAAAAAAAAAAAAAAGACAGACAGACATCAATCATCAATTCTATTATTGTGATAGTCCATATATTTTGGGCACATGGTAATTCAAATACTGACCCCATTAACCTATGATATAGATTTCAAAGCATGTAAAACTACAGAACTAGAATTCTTTTGTAAATCATCCTTAATCTGTCAGGCTGCAGAATGAAACCACTCTGTAGAAATGGTTGCTGACAGACGAAGACTTCAGAAAAATCAGATTTAAAGATGAACAACATTATTAGTGATGGCTCTAAAGCTGAGAATATTTTTAATGTAGAAATTTACACTAAATCTGTAAAAAAGCAAATCTTGGCAAAATTCAGATGGGGTTTTCTATTTAATTATGAACTTCCAAAGTGTTTAAAGTTACTGGCTGTATTTCTCTCTTGAACAATGACAATGCAGGAATTGATATGCTCATAGAAATTCTGTGTGCTTTATATGCACACCCACCCATTTATGAATGGAGGCTTCAGGAGCAGAGAGGAGATAGCAAGAGGGACATGAAGAGTATGGTAGTATTTGCAACATTTCAGGAAGCAAACCTCTGCAGAACCAGATAAGAATACTTTTTAAAAAAGAAAACTGCAGAAGTTAGATTCCTTGCAAAAATATATCTGTCAGTAATAGCTGCAATCATTAAAACGTGAAATAGAGGAATTTTTGTCTTGCTTTCAGAGCTAACCTCAGTGTAACTTCATCTGTCATGTCACATCTGCAATAACCAGGCTGATGTTTGCTCTGTAGAGTTTGAATTGCTAATTCCTCCAATTTACACCAACTTCTTTATTTTCATGAACAAAAATCGTTTTCTCTCTAAATATACTTACACTTAACAATCAGAAATGAATCCCTGTGCAAACATTTCTTCATGATAGCAACCACCTTTGTTAGTATTTATTAACAGGAGCAGCAGCATCAAAGCTTCCCGGCAGTATAACTGTCAAACATCTTCCTTCTACGCACATGGCTTATGTTTTGCCCTTTCCTCCTTCTCCTGTACATCAATATGACAAAAACGTTATAAAAAGGTGGGTTTGAAGCAGCATTAAAGTATCGCTGTTTGGTAAGTCTTTATATCACTGACTAAAACATTAATTGCTCCTCCGGTGCTCACACTGCAATGGTGCTTTTTCTCTCTCTGCTAGAAAGTGGCAACCTCAAAAATGTGCCAAAAAATAAAAAATAAAAAACTCTACAGTGTTTTAACCCAGCCCCAAACTGGGAAAGGCTGATGCAACAACGAACCGTTTATTTATATTCTACACAATCAGATTCTGCACTAATTTCTGAATATCTGCAGGACATTTTAAATTACTTGCAGATAGTGTGAGTTCTTGCAGCTATTCAATCTCAAATTTTTAATACAATCGGTTGATTTGCAATATCATTACTGCTAACACATGCAAGCTATTACTACCTATTTTTAATTTAACACCATTATAAAAATTAAGTCGCAGAAAAGGCTTCTGCTGTAAATAACCATTTTTCATGAAATCTGAAGGGAAGCTCAGAAACATTGAATTAAAAAGCTATATACATATCTAATTCTGGAAAATAAAATCCATATTCAAGAAAAACATTTTTTTCCACATAAACTGCAGCTGATCCCCAGCACAGGGGAAAACTGGAAGCAGGACCCTAAGGTGCAAGAAGGCTTCATTCTCATCGCAGGAGAACCCTCATTTCCCAGTTTGGCATATGCTGATGCCAAACCAAGTAGTCTGTAAACCACACGAGACTTGAAAGGCATAATGCGCCCTACAGACAAGTTTTTGCTCAACCCTACCCTCAATGCCACAGCTTCTAAATAGTCATACAAGTATTTCTAGATTCCCATTTCAAGCACAGGAGTCAGAAGGAATACAAATACGTAAGATAACACATACTAGTGGCCTTTGTGAGTGTAACGTATATACACAAACGTGTACACAAACACAAATTCATACTTAACAACATAAAGTCTTCTGGGATATTGGCTCTACGGGACTGAATGGAGGTGTTGATCTGTGCCTTATGAGGGTCACACTTTCCAGAAAAGAAGTTAAATAACAGAACAAAATAAACCAACACAAAGTCTGAACTGTGGCTCACACTGTTACCAAGTGCTTCCCAAGGCAACCCAGGAGGAGGAAGTTTGCCTAAGATCTGTGGATCACGTCCTGCACAGTACCCTTCAACCAGGCAACCACATACTTGATATATAGACATAAGACGTATATACCAGGTGCAGTTCTGCAAATAGATACCAAACCAAACAGAGTGTCAAAACCGTCAAGGACAGTCTTGTGGGCTACGTGGCGGGCAGCTATGGTCTGTGCTGACAAGGCCGCTGTGCCTCTGCCCTCACCCTGTGAGGCTGCTCTGCCCAAGCAATGGCAGAAAGCGCCCAGGACACATCTACCCCTGTGCCACCAGCCGCCTCTGCCCCTTGCTCTCTCCTGGAGAGCTACTAGTCTGTAGGACTGGGACTATTCAGGGAAGAAATGTTCAAGGAAAGGAGCTAAACTCGAGGGCAGGGTGCAGAATTCCCCCAAAACAGAACCAATTATGTACCAGCTCTGCATTTGCTTTGTAGGGGTAGTGATGATCGGATGAAGAAGAGCACCATCTAAAAGTCACGTGGACAAGATCCAGAGAGATACCTAAGTCCAGCCTTTGTAGTTCCCAGGCAAATCATAATTTTATATTACACACAGAAGCTTCCATCTTTGCGCTTTCTATAAATGAATCTGTTAAATATGAAAGGAAAAGCAATGCTATATTTAATAAAGCAGATTCTAAACTCCTGTCAGATTAATAAATCCACAAAAGTCAATGAACTGTGTGACATATTATGTTGAAGGTTTTTTCATTTAGGAATTGTCTCTTGAAATACACTACCATTAGTTTCATTTACACCAGCCAAAATGCTCTGTTTTCGTTTGCACTTAAGAAACAAAAATAGGTACAATAGCTCATCAGCAAAGAAAAAATTCTGAGAATAGGAACTCTCACCATAAATAATGCTGCCACGCTACATGTTTTATTATTGTTATCGATAAAAAAATTTCAGAACTCATTGCTTAAGCCTATTCTGATATCCTTTTCTTGACCAAAATGACTGCACTGATAAGAGGCAGTAAATAGCTTGTCTTCTCTGAGCATATACTCTCTTTACTAGGCTGGATAAAATAAACTCTGGAAGGGAAGTCTCAAAAAGCCAGAAACTATAATGATGTAACACAACATAAGCAGTAATGATTGATTGCCTTTTTATGGCTGCCATAAAGATACTCAGTTCTTTCCCTATTATAAAATATTCAGTGTTATTGTATCATGTTTCACATTTTAAACTGATGCAAGAACCACATCTATTATTCTCTAAACTCACCATTTAAGTATATGATACACTGCTGAAGTGTCTGAGATCTGTGTAGAAAACAAAATACATTGCAAGGTTCAGTTTTCTTTCAATAATGATGCATACGCTAAATAAACTGCTCCTGCAGTGAGCAATGACACTTAACTCTACCTGCACCATGTTGTTTAGTTTTACATTATTCAATGCTTTTGAATTGTCATTTCCAATTAGAAAGAAATATGGCATAGACAGAGAGCTTGAATAGATCAAAATTTCATGCCTGCATTTTACTTTATATATATATATATACACACACACACAATGTACTGCTGACCTCCTGAACTTCAGTTTTCAAGATTTATACATAGTTAGCGCATTACTTATAGCGGTTACATAGTTAAATAGACTATAAACATTTCCATTAATAATCTGTATTTCTGGTAAATAATAACATATTTAATACTATCAATAGTTATGAATAAACCGCACACAGCATAAATTGCTGAAGAAAATGTGTCTTTGGTACCACTCAGCACCTTGCTGGCATTCCGGGACCTGAGCAAAGCCATTCCCGAGCACAGCTGGGTTCCTCAGCACTTCCACGGATTCACTGCTGGAGAACAAGCTTACTTCACTGCTTGCTGCGTGTTCTAGACGGTTCTTCTGCTCATAAATCTCATTCACTGCTCCAGGACCTCTCACACTGCCCGACGACTGTGAAGGCTTTTATTATTGATCGAGGGGGAGACCATCCATGGACTCCACGTGCATGCAGAGAGAACTGTGTTTGCTGTGGCCTCCGAGGAGCGAGCGGTCGGTCCCTGCAGGCAGAGGCAGCCCCCATGCCCGGCTCGTGCCTTTGCAAGGGGAAGTGCTGCAGGCCAGCCCCGTCCCACATGCGTGTGTGTCACGGGCTGCGCGCCCCGGTGCGCCGGTCTCGTGCGGAGGCACGACCTGAGCTCCGTGCAGGTCCCAGAAACTCCAAAATCCCCCTCTAGACTCGACTAATACTCCTGATCATGAATTTCTCAGAAGGTAAATCCGGCAGACTGAACAGATAAAACAAAGAGGAGGCTGGTAGGTAAGACACAGGTGATCCTGCAGGCTGAACAGCGCGACAGGGAGCCGTGGCCTGGGCACCGCCGCGTGCCAGCCCGGCCTCCGCGGCCCCGCTGAGCTCAGCCGCTGAGCGGGGCTTAAACAGTCAGCAAGGCCGAGGCGTGTCCGTGGAACAAACCCCGATTAATCCCAGTCTTCGGGGCTACCCAGAACATTCGTCTGAATGGCACCATGAACAAAAGAAGAGCTGATTCCCCGCACACAGACCTGACTATGTTCTGCTTAGCCAGGGGCAGAGCTGGGCTTTAACAAGGCTTACCTCTGTTCCCATTTGACTTGAAAGAAATACATGAACGAATGGCTAGAATAATAATAAGCAATAATTTCTAGAATTATTAAAAGAATGTTTTAAGTGAATATTTAGAAAGATATAAGCACTCAATATTCACAGTATAATTCCTGAATTAATGTCATTAAGAGAAAACACACCATGACCTCAAGAAGAGTTACTTTTTGTTCTTTTCTTAAATCTTTCTCAGAGGTAAGTGAAGGCGCCAGATCAGCTGTGAGCGTGAACCAGTAGAGCAGTTCCCATTCTCTGTATTCATCCAAAAGTCTCAGATAATCATCTCTTCAGCATAAATAAATCAAATATAATTTGAAAGTCAAGTTCACAAATAAATTTCTTCTTAGCAGAAGAGATTTTATAATTTCTCTTAACCTCAATTATTAAAGAACAGACACACTAGTTTGGTTATTGGACAAAAAGCCTCCAAATTCTGTTTTCATTATCTATGGGGATTTTTGTCTAAACTTATTATGAAAAAAAAAAAAGAAAAAGAATTCATCCTGTATAATAAATGCTTTACATGGTTATGATTCAATATGTTGTACAGTGCACTGGTATTTCTCATTATTCTTCAAATATCACATTTGAGGAGGTTAATACACCATTAACACGATTAACTTTTTAATAGAAGCTAAGCCATATGGAACCAATCTGCGCCATTCGCCTATATAAATGACTAGATATTAAAGGGCAGCTTCTGCCCCACTGCTCCTGTGCAGCTACAGCAGCTTCCCTTGCCCTTGCAGGCGCACAGGAGCCACAGGGAAGCACGAGGACGGCTACAGACTGAGAGCACCAACAACCCTGAACTCCTTCCCAGAACATGAACAACCCACAAAAATGCTCTGATGGACTGCACCCCTCTGCACAGAGGGTGCCTTTGCCAAGGGGTTAGTGCCAGAGGGGCACTTCTCCATCCAGGTAAACCTGAGTTGGTAGAGATGTATCATAGTCTTTAACATAGTGCTTTGTAAATGACTGGAGATTTTTTTGTTAATGATTTCTGTGTCAGTCATTCGGTCTGTAAGACACAAAGCTGCTGAGCTAGCAGGACAGCCGCTCAAGGGAGCAGCACTGCCGTCGCCCCCGTTTTTTCTCCTCTCCCAGGCCACACCACGCCACTCACCACTGAACCTCAGCTTGTTCTGCTTATCCCAGCATCCCAAGACAGCGGAGCACATCAGTAGTCCTGTCAATTTTGCTGTTAAACTTAAGCTTATGAAATGCCAAGGGATTCGCAGACTGGAGGTCATTCTTTGCCCCAGAAAGCACAGGGCCACCTTCCCTCCCGCGCCTGCCCCAGCGCAGTCCCACCACCTTCCCTGCCTTGCCCATCCATTATCTTCCCTAACAGGTTTTGTCAACACGCCACAAAGGCTCTAGTTGCTCCTCTCCTGCCTCTTTCTTTTCCATGTCAGGCCGTGCTTTTTTGTTCTTCGAAAGGTGTCGTTGAAATAATGTGTTTTACTGACATAGTACCTCCTGGGCAGCTGGTTCCCACAGCTGGGGTGCAAAAGGCAATAAAGATAAAACACAGCTCAGCAATGAATCACCGACCTGAACACATCTCAGAGGTCATCTAGTCCACGCCTCTGCCCCAAAGGACAGTCAACTATCCTATGTCATTTCTTCCAAACATCTATATAACCTGCCCTTAAAGACTTCCAGTGAGGGAAGCTTCACAGGCAATCTAACCGTCCCTGTGCTTCACTATCTTCGCATTAGGAAATTCAGTCTTTACCCAGAGGTCATGCTCTTCTAGGTCTCACTTCTTTCCTATTGCTTTCTTTAAATGTATTATCAGGTCTCTTCTGTTTTCCCCATGAAAACTGGTGCAGAATTCCAATTAAAGCAGTTACCTTCAAAAACCACTCCTGAAAGAGACCACTGAAAAAAAATACTGCATCTAGCTGCTGAAATTAAATTCCCTTTTTTCGACACATAGCTATGACATACTACATATTACATACATTACAGACTAGAAATGGGATTTTTTTTTTTCCAAGTCTTGCTTGTCTTGACTCCATTTATTTTATTGGAGATAAGCATATATAACAGTAGAATCAAGTCCAGGTTGTCTCTCTTGTTTCATCTTTTCATACATCTACCAATTTTTTACCAAATTTACCAATTTCTACAATTCTGTTACCAGAATCAGAATAAAAACATGAACAAGCAAACCAAGGAACTTCTGAGAATCAAAAAACTACCTGAGATCCAAAAGTGAAGGTAAGCCGTGTTCAGTACAGATAACCCCAGTGCAACTAAAGAAGGCCTTAATGTCAATGGTATCAAATTCTACTTTGCTCTACTTGCTTTGCCAGCCATCCCATTAAGAACAGGTCAGACCCATAAGGAAGAGCAGAACAAATCAGACTTGGCTCAGAGTTTTCCCCCACCTTGTGAATTCATACATCACCTGCTCTTTTACTTTTTTTTCCTTTTTTTTTTTTTTTTTATTCACTGAAGAAGTAAAGGAGGGAGAGAAGAAATGAAGCAACAGTTAACCCGTATCTTGATTATTGTTGGCTTTATTCTGTAGAGAACAGAAGAGAAAAAAAGTGCATCTACAGGTCAGAAATGCCACCTTTAGCAAATGAATTCACGGTGCTGCATGGAGCAGCAGGGAGGTAAGGCCTCCCTCTTACCAACATCTTAAAATTCTGCAAGCTGAAGGGAAAAAAAAAGCAGTTATTCACCGACAACAACAAAGCAGTAACTTTTCTTATATGTAACACATTGCAAAGTGTTTCTTTTTTTTAAACAGTAGATTACAAAAGCCAAAAAGCTGAAAGACAGACTTGATGTTGGTCCCAACAAAATCACCTGCCAGTGTAAGGAAAACCACTCCATTACTGCCTGTAAGCCAGAATCACCAGGTTTCCACATGTACATTACTATCATATGTACAGTATCAACATACCATAGGATCAAATGGGAGGACTGTTGTTTCTTAAGGCCTTTACAACTGAGAAATGTTACAGACTGCTTCAGGAAGAAAAACAAAGGGAATAAAATCTGGTTTAGGCACCAGCTTACACATGCACTGTGTTTTAAACAAAACACGTGAATGAGAAATTAAAATTAATTATGGTCTTCTTGAGCAGGATACCTGAGCAAGTCCCTTGAAAAATTTGACAAATAATTAAGTCCAGTCTGTCTCGATTCATATGATCTCTTAAAAGGTACAGCCATCTCAGAGAAAGCAAAAGTGGAGGATTTAATTAGAGCTGACAAACTGAGGATTCCCAGGAAAGATTGCACTAGGCAGGGCTGAGGAGGTAACACTGTGCTGCTGAAGGTTTCCTACACTCTGCCTCAAAAGATCAGATGACTACATTTTTCATAATGACTCCTGATGACAGAGGAAATACGATAGAGGTGAATATTGTTATTCAAGCTTTATTATGACCCATTTCAGACAAGCCACTCCATGTGTAAAGAAACTGAAGAATATTCACTCCTTCTAATCCAAAAATCAAGTGAAGATAAAATACTAGGAAAATCTAACAATCGAGTCAGCAGTGTGCCCAACAACACTAAATATCTCGAATTTTTACAACCCTCCTCCCCAACAACATAAAGCAGAAGTAGACTGATTTACAAAATTCACAAGGGATTATTTTCCTCAAGTTATCAAACTGGTAGACTTCAAAGTCCGAATTTTAGCATAGCTGCACATGCCCATTAAATATACATTAGAATCTTAACACACAGCAAATACACTGCAGTAATTATGCAGTGCATTTTGCAGAAACTAAGGCATAAATTGATAAATCTCAATTTTAAGAAAAAGTTTCTTTAAATATTATTAAAAGTGACTTCATCTCAAAATAAAATCAAAGCAAAGCATCATTCAGACAAAAAACACAAACCAAAATTTCAAAAGAAATAAAAAAAATGCACAGAAACATGAACCAGGATGCAAAAAAATGTCCTAGGGGCAAGATTATCAAGCAATTACACCAGCTGATGGGAACAGGGACAGTACATGGCTTTCTTTATTTTTCTTCTGAAAAATCAGCTTTGTGCTCCGGGTATAGTTAAATCATCCTGCCGTTCTCTACGGTCTAAGAAAATGCAGATCATCAATAAGCAAGAGAGCATCAGCTGATCGCGTTTCAGGATGCGGCATGGGAGTATTAAGTAGCTGCGCATTGATCAAATGACAACACAATCTGGAGACCGAGTCTCAGGCAGCACTGGTTGACCCCCTGGTTAAGCGTGTTCCTATTATATAAGCCCAGGCTGAAGTACGGTTGCTGCTGCTGCAAAGTGCTGCTAAAACTCTGCACACAAGAATGCTCTTGGAAAACCAGCAATCCACAGATATATTTCCCCTGTTCAAAGAATCAATATTAAAATGGCCTACTCTTAGACCAACTTTCTGGCAATGAAACACAGTTCCTCAGGACCTGGCCCAGCAATTTCACTTGTCTCAAGGTAAATTCTTTCTGCATATGTGTTCACCTGCAGGGAAATCCATTTTATGTAACAAACTACCAGCCATTGAATGACCAAAGATGAAGGTTCCTTTTCTTTTCTCTTCTCTTCTACCTTGCACATACATGGAGGATGGAAAGCAGGCAGCAGCATTTCACAAGATTATGCATACATACTCCTTCTAAATGTATACGGTTCTCAAGGGAACAATCAGCTCAGCAATTTCTGTGATGCTCAGGCTACAATTACCAAAATGAGATGCATAACCTTTATTACACCAGCAAACAGTTAACTTTGCAGATTATTTCTCTTACTTAAGTGCTCCCAAATCTTTTATCTCTTGTAAGTAATCAGCTGCTTCCAATCTTGCACACTGCAGTATTCAATGCCAGGTGCCGCACACCTCCCTAGCACAAACTGATCACAATGCAAGACCTTCTTTAGCCTCCCTGTATAGAGGTTCATATACCGTGGCAGCACAACAAAATGCCGTTAGGTTTTAGCAGACCCAAGCAGATCGTGTTGCTGCATCACACAGAAAAAACGCCTTTCGAGTCTCCCGATTAAAGAATTAAGAGCCAGCAGCAACCTCCGGCTCCAAACATGACAGTGCATTTTTGCCAGAGAAACATGCAAGGCGAGAAGAGAATAACGAGAGCATTTCTGTTACCTTCAGTCACATAGTTGTGGTCTCGCAGAAAGCTGTGGTTAATTTTCCGTGTGTCCGTGTCCTCGCCCATTTACAGCAGGATTACTCAGCATGCCGATCCGCAGTGGACTGGCAGCATCGGCAGAGGTCGTCGCAAGAGCACCATCCATGCTGCCGCTGCCTAGCAGAGGCGGGCAGCGCGCTGCGCTGCCGAGCGCGGCATCCTGCGAGCCGGCGGCGCGGCGCGCTCCCGGCGTGAAGAGCGCCCAAAAAAAAAGGGAAAAAGAAAAAATAAGGGTGTGGGGGAGGAAGGAAGAAAAGACAAGAAGTAGCGAGGGCAAGAGATGAGGGCTGCGAGCCCGCCCTGGGAGCTGGCGGGAAGGCGAGCGCGGCACCTCTGCCGCAGGTGCGGAATAACGCAGGTGCGGGCAGCGGCTCGCGGAGCGGGCGGCGGCGCCGGGGCCCCGCGCGCTGCCGGGTGCTG
>VWPW01031899.1:653469-704245 GCA_013389825.1 Crypturellus undulatus
GCGCAGGGCTGCGCCGCTGCGGGAGCGCGGCGGCTGCGGGCCCCGCTGGCCGGCGCGCGGGGCGGGCGCCCGGCAGTTCCAGGGAGGGGGTGCGGGAGGAAGGGGAAGAAACTTGCGGGCGCGGGGTTGCGGGGACACCTTCCGCACGGCCAGGTGAAGGGCGATTTGTACCAGTCGGCGCTGTGACATGCAGCAAAAGCAGTAGTCGCTCACTGTCTGCCTGAATAAATATGACTGGGATTGCAAATACCTGCGTGTTTCCAGACAAGGAAATCTTAGGAAAAAAATACGATAAAATAACTCTGATTAAGCTTCTGATTTTTGCTGTAGTTGGTTGCTACAAGACCAATTACAAAGCATGAAAGAAAAATGAGGGCCAGAAAACCACTTCTGCAGCCTCACTGCAGGCAGAGGGAAAGGGGCACAAAGGGCGTCTTTGCCGCATGGGATTCTCCTCAAGCCTGCTACTTTCATGCACTATATTATCCCATCACCTTGAGAGAGCAATGCAGCCTCAGAAACAGGACACACATGCAAATGAAAAACTACTCACTTGCACTGCAAAATAAAGCTAGTTCTTTAGCCCGGGTGCTTAAAGTGAATGCATTTGCAATGGTTTATATTAAAAGAAAATTCTTTCAACTGAACTGACAGTAAGTTCCTTAAATTCTTAGTACCTCCCCACTATGACCTGTTTGCAAAGGTCATGTATTCTGATACAGTGTAGGCAACGCTGAAGTCTACAATTTGAGTAGTGTGAGTATCACAGCCAACATTACAGAAGAAAGAAAGGTGAGGAGGTAAGTTATCACAAAACCAGTTTGGAAGAGGGAAGGTTGTTGCTGTGGTTTAAGCGCTGAGTAGAATTCAAAGCACAAGTTCAGTTCTCAGCTTTACAAGGGTTTTTTGTTTTGTTTGCAAACATGCAGGAATCCTGTACAGTCTGTGTTTCAAGTGCCCTCCTATTACTGTAAAGGAATTATATGACTTTGGATAAAGTACAGAACTATGCATAGCACTGCCTGTAATTACAATCCAGTGATAAACATCTAATTTCAGGACAAGATAAGATCTGGAGGCTTCAGAGGGACAGCGACGGAACAACATTCTTCGCTTCCTCATCGAGGAAGAAAACACAACAGAACTGCCTTCAACCCCACGTGCAAACATTACAAATCCTCATGTTTGCACAGGTGGGAAAATAAAAGGCGATTTACGATATACCTGTATAGGCCGCTCTATTTACATGCAGCAGTGCAACAGTGCTAGGAATGTTATTTCTGCACTTAGAGTATCAGCCAAGACTGTGGCAATGCCTGTGACACTGAAATGACATTGAGAAGCTCTGGTACAAACCATGCAATCAACACAGCTGCTTTTCAAAGGAAAAGCAATTGCTTATTCTATCAGTATTTTTCTTTAACTGCAATACTCTTCCACATGGAACGCTGCTACTCGGCCCTAGAAGCAAACACCCTTTTCGTTAAGGCAGCGGAAGCCCAAGGAATACGAGGTGTCTTGACAGCCTGCACAACAACACAGAACGTGGCCCAACCTCTAGGCTGCCAACCCGCATACAGCACATGCCGGGCTAGCTCTCGCATCCCAGCCCTTCTGGTGGTGTGTGGTGATCTGCCCTGCTGCGCTCCGTGGCGGGAGGAGACCGGCTGGTTTCCTCTCCGGTGGCTGAGGATAAGCGCTGTGCCTTGCCGGTTTGATTCCCTGGAGGAGTAAAGGCTTCCTCTCGCTGGTACAACATCCTTGAGAGCCGCGAGGACTTTCCTCAGGGTGACACTCAGGCACCCAACTCACAAATCTCTAACTTAGGTGCATGATTTCCCTTAGCATTATCTGAAGTAGCTTAAGAGCCTTAAAGCGGGTTTCATGAGACACAGTAGGTTGAGCTAAAACTCCTGGATCCAGCCATTTCACATCACTGGAGCCACTTGTCCATCTCAAAGGTGCAGATCTTTGGGCTACAGGGAAATCATTCATTTTTTTCTTGTTGTTGGGTTTCTTGGCCTCCAACTTAGCCTCCAAGGCTTCCAGTGCTAATTTTGTCAAGACACCTTAGGACCTGTTGCCTCGAGCACCCACGTTTTCCTTATGGACACATGTGGCCTGGTACAAAACTGAAGCCCAAGGTACAGGCAATATTCCACAAAGAGGATCCAGTCCTTCCAGCTGATCCAGGCGGATCTCCCTGAAGTCTATTTCCAATTTCTATGCATAAAGTCCGCTTGCATTCTGCAATTTCTACCTGCTTGTTTGAATCAAATACAGCATAAATACAGGATAATGATACTAGCTGCAGTTCAGAAGGAAGATCGCAGAGCTTATAACAAAGGGGCAATTAAACCTAGAATTAGACTAAAATAAAAAAAGAGACCTTGCAATTACTGATATTTATTTTTCATATCAATAACTCTAATCTGTCTGATGGAGCTGGTTTGCTTTGCCTCTCTCTGTCATGTTGTTTTATCATCTAGGATTTGTTCTTGCAAAGACAAAACGGTTTGCGGGAGACACATTACATGAGAAATCCTCACTCCAGCAAAAAGTACAACGGAGAGCAAGTTGACCCAACCATCAACACCAGGGCGAGACCAAGCCGAGCCCAGGAGGCGACTCTGCTCAGCATTTTTAGGCCCTGAGCAGGAGGCAGTCAAACTGCTTGTTTTTAGGAAACTAACCTAGATGTTTTTGTTAGGAACCCACACTCCCTATATATTTAGCAAAGCTTCTAGAGGACAGTTCAGAGCATCCAGGCAACAAACCTCTCTTTCTCCATTTTGTGTATTTGATGCTCAACATCTTAGACAGCGTGGCTTCCTCTGTGCAGGGAGCACAGAGATACTTTTAGCAGCTTGTCCTGATTTCTGTGACTGCTCAAGCTGGACAAAATACCACCTAGCAGGGCACTGGAGCCCATAAAGACTTTGTTAAGTGACACAGTTGAATAAATGTGTAGAAGTAATTTACATCTACAAACAAACAGAAAAGGAACATGTGTTCCCTTCCTCCAAAAAAAGCACATAGAAAATTTCTGAAAATAAATCAGCATTATTTTGATGTAGTGAAAATGTTCGGAATAGCCACACAATGACTGGGAAAAAATATATATATATCTTTTCTTTGTACACCCTTCTCAAACATCTGTGACCAAGGCAGCTGCAAATTCTACAGTCTGAGAGAACTTTTCCATCCTTTCACCTAAGTGCAGCAATTACTGCCCTTTATTTGTCCCCAGAAGGTGAAATTTTAAAATCTCTGTACTCTGTCATACTGAGCTTCTCCTTCATTAGGTGTGATTTAAGTAGTTACAGTACTTCATTTTTTGTAATAGCCAGGCAGACTTTTTTTTGTAAAGTGTAAACATTAACTCCAATCCAGAGACAATTTTCCCCACCCACAACTGGAATTAGAGAGGTTCATAAATGACTTCCTAAGGCATCACATCTGGGTCAGATCAAGCTTAACTCATTCCTCCCATGTCTGAGTTAAAAATTCCTAAGGAGGAAGGGAATGTGGAGAAAGCCTCTAACAGAAACTCTAGACATCACTCCCCATGTGTATGCAAATGCTTTCCTTGAGATTATGAGTCAAATCCTTATTCTGTGGCAAATATTAGTCCACTGACTTAAGTAGGTCAGTTCACATGAGAAAGATTAGCAGAATTCTGCTCTAAATTTGTAGGGCAATGCAAATTTTTACTAAGACACTTGCAGATAAATAGCTGTGTTGTTTTAAAATGCTATTTGTTATCAATCCTATTGATAACGTACATAATTTGATCTGGCCAAAATACTCAGGGCGGGAAGAAACCTTGAATCAAAATATTAGTTACTTGCATTTCCACAGTATCTCAAAGTCCTCATAAAGCAGGCCACACATTGGGCTAAATACTTTAAAAACACAGTAATGAGTGTCTTATTCCAAAGATATCACGAGCACGCTATAAAATAGAAGTACAGATCAGTACAGAGTGTAAGTAGAGATCAGTCAGAGACATAAAAGTAAATAAACATGGGGTCAGTAATGAGGATGGAGTCCTGTTTTCCAGCTTTCATTAAAAGAAGGTCATTAGGCACTTTGTGGAGAGCACCAATAAACAAAAACTCAATTGAAGAGGAAGAAATATAACCACATAATAAGAATACAGTTAACTCGGAGGTGAAAGGAGGAATTCTGTCAAGTAGGGCAGGAGCTATTTTATTCTCCCTGAGGATGGAGAAGACTCTGTGTACCAAAATGTCTTCTAAAGAGCGTGTGATGTTTGGGCAGAGTCAGCGAGAGGGAGCGGGGAGGAAGGAGGGGAAAAGAGCAGCCAGGAGACAGCTATGAAGGTGGGATGAGGGGATCTCTGCAAAGACAGAGCTGTTGAAAAGGAGCACAAAAAAAGGACACAGCACTGAGTGGTAAAAATCTTTAAAAGTTAAACAAATTCTAATAAAAGCATACTACTATAAAATATTATCTTAATTCGAATGTTTGTGTAGTCATCTGAGTTTTTATAGCCTTTTGACAGTGTTTCCTTCAACCACATCTTAACAGCTGCAAAATGTGTGAAACTTGGTACCTACTTGATCTTCTCATCTCAAAATGGAATAGGCCAACACCTAGAAATAGTCAGATACAGAAAAATCCAACAAAATATTTAGCTAACCCTTTACATTTATATTTTATTGCAACTAAATTTGTTCACCAAAAGAAAATATTTATGAACCAGATGCTTTCTCCCTTTATACATATCTTGTTCACATACAGAGATGTAAAAAGCTCAGCTACTAACTAACCATTTAGGCACTGTCAAATATGTCAGGCTTGTTATTTACTTGTTTTTAACAACCAGGAAAGTAGGTGCTGTCACAGTGCTGCTCAGAAACACTGGAGTGCATTGGCTGCCCTTCATTTAAAAAAGATAAAGCAGCAAGGAACTGTAATGTGATAAACAGCTACTCCCCTCGTCTTCCTCAACCCTGCTCCGAGTGAGAAAGAAGGGACTGGAGCTCTGAGCTGGGGAAAAGCCATTTGCTACAGCAGCAAATCCCCTCCCTCTCCGTGTGCACAGGGGCTTCACTCCATTGGAGAGTGCTACTCTAAAAATAGATTCCCCTCCTTAAAACAAGTACCTGCTATTTCTCTGCTGTCTCATCCTCTTTAGTAGTGCTTTCCAGAAGGAACACTCTCTTTAGATTGCTCTCTCGTCTTAGACCTCCACTGTAAATCACATATAAATGCCCAGGCAAACAGAGTAGCCCTGGCACCACCGACCTCAGCAGGAGCTCAGCACCTCGCAGGAGCGTTACCGCACCGGCACTTAGGCAAGAATGGTACCAACATCACTTATGCTGATGACTTTCAAGTATATCTGGTTACATTAAGCTTATTTGGCAAAGGAATTAATTTAGTAGATTTGCCATTACTATTAGGAGAGTCTCATAAACGGCTCTTACCAGTGTTTGCCTTAAAAGTAACACCCCATATTCCCACGTGTTTCTGAATGACTCTCTTTAGGTTTCTTGTCTAACAGAAAAATATAACATACTTTCCAATATATTGCACTACTATGCATTTTCTTTTTTTTTTTGACAGCTTAAACAAAAACAAATAGATACTGCCAGAGGATATATACAAAAAGAAGAAATAAAAAATAAATTATCACCATCCTCACACAGAAAATAAATCATTTTGTCTTATTCTGACACCTCTACAGTAATGCTGTTTAGAATCTTTAAACTTAAAACAATTTTTTATTTCAATACAAGCTCTTCATTCACTTACTACATTAAATTGAAAAATTAATATTAAAAATGATGGTGTAGCCCCAAAAGATTGGAAAAACCTAATGGCTACAGTTATAATTGGAAAATGTCATATTATTCACAAAGGAGAAGCATCTTTAACACACTACCTGTGTTAAACCTAAAAATAACACCACCTCAGAAGAAACAATTTATTTTTAGCCTATATACTCTAGACACAGAATAAACCCAATGCCTCCCAGCACTCGGAGATTTAGAAAGCAAGCAATTAAAAATTACCATCAAGTAATTTATATTACAGCAGCATACTCTCCTCAGCCTCCTTCCCCCATCTGTTCCAGCAAACATTTCCCAAGGATCCTCAGCAGAGCCGGAGCCATGGGAAGGTCTGCAGGGAGCCAGAGCACAGGGTGAACTCAGTGCTCCCCGTGTTCACAATTCTTCACGCAGCAACTGGCAGTTTTGCTCGTCTCACCTGTCGCATGGGGTGGCGATGGTGATGCCGGCTGATACAGAGAGCCCTCTGCCTCGCTGCCTGCTCCGTTCTCCAGCTGGGAGAATCCGGCCAGAATTGCTGCAAGCAGCACCCCCAGACACATGCAGGACAGCAGCCCCCTTGGCTGCAACATCCCTGGGACCCCGGAACTGCCCCTGTGACACGAAGTGCCCCGTTGAAGCACGGGGTCGCTGTGGCCGGGAGGTGGTAGGTGCCTCCATCGCAACCCAGCAAGTTCATCCACAGCTGCAAACCCTGCATAGGGTAGGTGTCCCCATCAGAGAAAGGAAGAAATTGGAAAACTAAACAGTTTCCTGTCTACTGGCTAAGGCTAAGTCAAGGCAAGCCCGTGTCAGCAGAGAAGCTGCCCAGCAGACGCCATCGTAGCAAGGGAAAGGCTGGAGATCCAGCATAAATCCTGCGAGCTCGCAGCCCTGGACGCACTGGAGACACTGCTAGACACAGCGACTCGTCACTTTAGTGATTTACAGTCACTTCTAAACCCAGGCCAGCAATCTCTCAGCTACCGGGTGCAAAGAACCAGATAACAAGACTGTGGAAAAAATTACAGCACCATTAATGGTGTGCATACTCTATGGGCAATTTTTCACTGGGAAAATTTCAGAAATAGCATAACAGATTCCTGCAGGATCTAGATTTAGCTAGAGAGATGGAAAGAAAGGTTGCAAAATGACACAGAAAGAGAAAAAAAAAAAGCATAAAGAACTGGCACAATGCCAAAAAAGAGAAGCTGGACGTTTTCCCAACACTTATTAATTTGGAGATTAAGCCTATTAACTGACTGCATCGGGAATGGAAGTGTTATCCAAGGGAAAGAGCACAGGACTGGGAATCAAAGAGCAAAAATTAATTCCTGTGGTGAGGCTTTAGCCAGGTCATTTTCTTTCTTCATGCTTTTTTTTTCCACGCTTCCCTGTCTTCTCTATTTAAACCAAAAATTACATGGGCATAAACACTGTCTTTCCCATTACACTCCATGAAATGGAGACTGAAATGGACCCCTGAGAAATGCTCATCCTTATGAGACGCTGTCGCCCAACTAACAACACTCAGCTGTTCTCGAAAAAGCTTCAGTGTCTTCAAAGCAGGGAGGAGACCATCTACCGCCCAGCAAATAGCACCAGGAGAAAAGAACAATGCATAAACTGCAGCCTAAGGTTTCAAGATGAGTAATATATGATATAATATATTGTAAAAATTATTTTGAGAGTTAAGTGATAATTACAAGTAAAAGTAAATTAAAAGATTGGATTAGCTTTCATATTAAGAAGGAAACCACTTCACATCTTTGTAATTCAGAACACAATATTTCAGGAACATTCCTAGCACGTGGCGAGTCTATTAAACAAAATCAATATGTAGGATCATTTATTACTCCCTTTGCATTCAAGACACAGTCATACAAAGACAACATTGAAAGGAACTTGGAGCCCACACGACTTTGCTTTTCATAGAACTGCAGAGAAATGGCATGACATATTTCCTGGTATTTACCCGGGCTCCTTCCTTTCAACCTGTGTTTAATTCAGATAGATAGATTGCAGCTTGTTCCCTTACACCACTATGAGCAGAGACACATGCTTCTCTGTTCTACAATAGCTAAGAAGGAAAGCTGATTGTTTATATTTTATTAAAAAGTAAAATGGCCTACATAAAGTTCTGTTGTTCATCATTAAACTTTATTTCTTTTTAAAATAAAACAGAGAACATAGAATACAGTTCTGAGTGTAGAATACAGTCCTTCTTGAGGTAAATAAGTGTTCAACCCTGTTGAGTTGGTAGACCTGTTGGCAGTGTTTGTGCTAGCACATGTGTCGCCAGATGCTCCTTGGGGCTGGGCTCTTGGCTCTCTTCCTTGAAACATCTAATTTGTAGGTGTGCAGTCCTGTACTGAGTTGCTTATTTATCTAAAATCTAGAGTGAGAGCCTGAATATGAACCCACTGCTAAAGGTAGGGATCATTAACTATCCTCTGAATAGCTGATAAAGCGGTGTTTGTCTTATTACATAAGAATTTGCTGATAACTCACCAAAAATACAAAAAAATACAATTTCATTTCCTTCACAGTCCAAGAGAATTAAATTCTGCTTACAGACATCATCACACCTCTTGCTCAAGATCACCACAAGGCCTCAGAAACTTAGGGTTTGTAGAACCAGAAAAAGTCCAAATTAAAAAGAAGAAAATTTTATCATAGTGATTGAAATGCTCACCTCAGAAAGGGAAATTCTGATCTCTACCCTGCTGGGAGGATTAATTCCAAGTTCTTACTCTTCTTAGTAATCTCTGAACGTAAGAGAAAAACAGCCATGCAAGTAGGGTCTGGGATCACAGCTTCATGCAGCAGAGGGTAAGAGGAATCCAAACTGGCAAATGTTGCCCCACTTTTATAACTAGAGAAGAGTAGTCTTGAGGAGCAGAGGCCAAGCGGCCCTAGCACAACCTGCGAGTGCAAGGGAAAGGACTGCAAAGAAAACCGAGCCCTGCCTTGTCACTGATCGCTTTAATAAAATCGGAGGTGATGGGGATGCTGTTCAGTTATACACTTTTTGCTAAACCTTGCAAAACTGTACGTAACTTTGCTTGTAACAAGACAGGTAACTGACCCAGTTGCTGAGCAAACATAACTACTAGGCTTTAAAATATCCATTGACTATAGCAAAATGAACTAATTGCAACCAACGGACTGCTGAAGCAGCGCAATGAAAAGAACAGAACCTGGGTAAACTAATGCAATGACAGTCTCTGAGCTTCAAGGAAGCGGCAAGGAAGAGCCTCTGCATGACAAGGACCCCGTGTAACAGAGGAGCCTCGTGCAGCTTATGGGGTAGGAGAACAGATGCATCTGAGAGTAAAGGGTCTGTCATAACCCTAAGATTATATTTGCTAATGACTCTATGCTACTGCTCATATCCATTTCATTTACGTAATCCCTTTAGTTATAGAATTGCTAGGTCAATACATCCACTGCCACTCTTCCCTCATCATTATCTCATGCCTAGGATTGTCTGTAATCCTTACTTATGTTGATTAGCCTGTAGTTAAGTACCACTGATTCTTGGCTATCACCACTGTGCCTTGTACATAAATACTACCAATCAATATAAGCTGTTAAAAACATCATATGCACCTCCTCATATAGATCCTTCCTCACCAGGTGATAGTGTCGCACGTCCCCTCTGCAGAAGTCAGCCCACCTCACACAGTGCTAAAAGCAAAACCAGGAGGCAAGGGCATTTTGTGTTTGGCTAAGTGCGGCGTGCATGCATGAAATGCGCTAAGCCTGGATTGAGCTGCTTCGTTAATTCCCTACTTAGTTTCAGAAACTCAGCAGGGCTTTTGTATGACCTAGGCACCTAGCAGCCCACGTCAGGCTATTCCAGGGCTCAACATTTCAAAAAACATTTGTGTTTAGGATTTTTTCAGGCCATAGAGGGAGCAATCTACCTCCTTCCACAAAGACGTACGCAATGAGCTTGATGACATGTATTTGTATTCACTACAGTTCGTACTTAAGCACATAGCTAAACCCTACTTAAGGTCGGAACACAAAACCTCATTCCCAAGTCAGTCGAGTGCTCTCAAAAATTTTAACCAGGCGCTATCAGATCATGGAAGATCCTTTGAAATAAAATGTGACATATTTTGGATGTATTTTGCATAGTTCTATTTAAAGAAACCTAATCTACACACTTATTTGGTAACATATTTGTTAGTGTAACTTCTATGAATTCTTTAGACAGTCATTAAAAGTGGCTTCTTAATTATTGAATTTAATATATAATAAGCTGGAAAGCTTTATCTTTCATTTGAGCCAATGCAATGGATGGAAATAGTTTTTAATCAACTCGAAATGCCTAAGTGCATCACTGGAGGTTTAATCCATCGTCCTTTCAGAGAAAGCGCTGTAAACCACTTCCATGTGGGTAGGCAAAGCCATGCCAGCAGACATGCAACCTGCGCGTGCATTTGAAGCTATTTAACAACACGGGGCAAAGCGCTGCCTGCAGTCTGGCTGTTCACTGGCCGCTTGCTTGCACGACGGAGCAGCAGAGAACACAGGGGCTGCCTCTCCTTCGTGTTTAAGCAACACTTGAAAATGAAGCCGTGTTCTTCTCTTGCAGTCTGAACGGGGGTTTAGCTGAGAGGCTTTGGGGAGAAAGCGCTGAAATCCGGAGCACGAGCCCCGGTTACTTAGCAACAGCTCCAGCCCGGAGCGCGGCGTGAGCGGCGACTGCTTCCTGCAGGCCGGGCACGCAGCGGCTCCCGCCTCAGCCCTCACTAAAGCCCCTGGTTCTAAGCACGGTGCAGTTTGGAATTTGTGGCTCACTGCATGTTATTCGGGTGCTCCTGCTTCGCTAGCCCCCAGAAAACACTTCTCTCTTCAGCACCGGGAGGTCGGCTCTTCCCTGCGGCTGCTTCCCGGAGCTCGGCTCCTCCATTCGCGCTCCCGCAGCGCAGCCCTCGGCACTTGCCACGACAGGATTTACCAAGATTTCACTTTTCTGGAAGGGATTTCCTATAGCTAAGTGCCCTAGATCTCAATCTTCATAAAGAAATCCCGTTTTTTGGCCAGAAGTTCCCTTTCTGCATGAGCCAATGCTCGCCGCAGTGATTCTGTACCCTCAGCAAAAACCTCTCAGCATTTCCCCATTTCAAAATTCGTCATTTTGTTGGAACACAAACCAATTTTCAGATGGAAACACTCAGGAAGTAACCAAGTGTCTTCATATTTTACCATGTTCTGCAGAGTTTTCAAGATAGAAATAAATCCAAATCAAATGTTGTCCTAAATTAAACATGCACTTACATGTTAGCCATGTTTCAGAGAGTATGGAAATGAATTTAAGATGGCAACTCAGTATCCAAAGCCCCTTTTGGATGTCCCTTCCACCAGCTTCCAGCAGCAGCGATGCGGACACCAGCACTCCCAGGAAACATTGTCTGAGAGTGGCACCCAGGATTAAAGAGAGAAAATCACTCCAGCCCCTGGAAATAACTGCTGTTATCACTATTATAGCAAATATATATATAGAGAGAGAGAGAGAGAGAACTGTGACTGTAAAAAAAAATGTAGAGGAAAATTTCTTGTCTGAAGCTAGGAAAATCTTCACTAGTATGACAGCTTTTCTGTATCACTGCCAGACTTTTAGGCAACTATCGGCAAAAATGAGATCAGACTAATGCAAATCATATCTTATATTCTAGGGATACCTCACTAGGATTATATATTTATACTGCACAAGCTTGTCTGTGACCTGAGCATACCAGCAATTGTTACTGCTGAGTTACTGTAACTGTACTGTCTATAAATTCCTTAAGATTTTATGATGCCCCCATCCATACACTGCAATCTAAACTCACGAAATAGTGGGGGCATTCAAGTGTAGCCAAACTCAAATGAGTACACACACACACACACACACAGAGGCTAATATTCAATGGAAAAGAGGTTTTAGCAGTGTTTATCCTTGGAATACAATGGAAAGCAAATGTGGGAAACGTGGGAAATTCTGACATTTTCAATGTCAGATTTAATTTTCAATATTTCTTCTATACTGTTACCAACTTGCCTCACCTTTCAATATTGCCAGTCCCCAGAACCAGCACTATACAGTGGTAAGGGCAGGTACACGACACAGCTCTTAAAGAAACACTTATTTTTTGTAAATTAACCTTAGAGAGTGAAGTGGAAAGCTCCCATTTGTTCACTGGAATACGCTGCATAATAACTGTAAGATCACCTTGTCACAGGCAAAGTTCAAGAACAAAAGAACAGGCAAACAGGTGTATCTTTGAAATAGTTACAAAAGAATAAAAAGGAAACACGGGAAATACAATCGTATATTACATTTAACACTCCCCCCTTCAGTTGCTTTAACACCACACACAATTTGTGAAGATGTCCCTGAATGCTTCAGCTTCAAAATGATTTTGCTTGCTTATATGTTTCTTGGGAGACCACTAAAACTACTTCTAAGACCTTTTAAGCCACTTATCATGAGAAATACTAATTGTAAGAGTGATTCTTGAAATGCTGTGGTCACCAGCGGGAGAGGTTCTCCCATTAATGAAATATGTTTTATGGGCAGGATGTGATTCGCATCCAGGTAGACTTCGACCCTGAATTCTGCCTGCCTTTGCTCTGCTTGCGAGGCCCTGCAACTGTTTACATTCAATATAAATTGAATCTACGGTATGTGAAATCCGGACTCTGCCCACTCGGTAGGTAACCTAGGGTTATAGGTTAAAAAACATTGACACCATGACAAATTGCTGTAATTTGAAGAATAATCTGAAATCCTGTTGGGACACAATTGAGTCTGTGAGTCTAGTTGTTAATGATAATAAAAGCTGACACAGTAAAAATGATAAAATTAAAGAGAACATTCAGTAATGTAAGTACCTCCAACGTATGACATTGACGATCCAGTTAAGAGGGACGGTCAAAATCTCACTAGCAAATAAGGTTCCATTTCCTGTCAGAGGAAATACCACTGAGTTTGGGGAAAAGCAAAAAGCAACCACTAAGTGTGTTTGTCTTCTCTTGCTTGCATGTTATTTGCTTGTCATCTGACATATTTTAGAAACATGCAGTTTTCATTATGCCTTCAGTAGAGCAAGGTCATAACTCCACTTTCCTATTAGTTCTCATCTCTGTACCAGCAGATAAAACCTGTATTTTTTAAATGTATTACACCCAAGATACCTTTGTCTATGTCTCTGACATACCATAAGCCAGCTGGCAACATAAAATATAAATTGGCTAGATACAGGAACAGATGAATCACTAATTACTTGTTCTGCACCAAAATAAGAGTACAGTTTTACAGTACATTAAAAGGGATATGTAGCCGGTATTAAAAGTTGTTTAAATTTTTAAAAGTATGACCATTATTTAAAAAACTAATACATATTTCCTAGCAGTTAAAAGTATACAAAAATACTAATGTTTTGCAGTTATTTTAAAAGTCACATAAATTCCCAAAGGAAAACAAACAGGATTTTTAAATCTTTTCTTTCTGATGGCACAGTTGAGGCTCATTTTCTATCAAAAACTGTCGTTATAAAGAAAATGTGTCCAGGAGGGAAATAGGTAGTTGGCAAAAGCTAAGAAACCACTTAGATTTGTGTTAGAAGTGTAGGAAGACTCAGATCCAGCCTTTGGATTGGATGTGATAATGTCTAAAATAGTAACACAAGTGACACTGGCTCTCTTCCAAACCTTCTCCAGTTTAATCCCTAAAATAAGCACTCAAAATAGAAGATTGCAAGGTTAAAAAACACTATGTCTTTATTCATAATTAGCAGCCAACTGCTACTGTTACCCTTTCTTATCTTATAGAAAATGAACTCAATTGATCTGCCTTTGAATAGCAAATTGCATTTGCAATTATTTCCATTTTTTTACATCAGTGAAAGCTGCACATGGGGATCCAAGGCGGTATGTGCAGCCTGTTATCTTCATACACTGCATTCGGAAAGTAAAGACTGCTACTCAGAATATCCCGTATCCTGCGACAAACTTGTGTTGCATGTAAGGATCTAATGTTTGATAATATTGCTCATCAGACAAATGCTGAAATTTCTAACTTGCTCTTATAAGCGACTTAGCCATATCCCTTCTTCCCTCTACTCCCCTCTGTATCCAGCAGCTTCTTACTGACATCTGCCCAAGCAAGTGTCCAGGCCAAGCTGATAAATTTTCTTCTTACTGAAGTCAGATTTTCCTGTATTGGAGGTAGGATTCTTATCAAACTAAATGCCTTCCAAGAGTCGCTCTAAGGAACAGAAAAGGGAAATGTCGCAAAGCAGCAACTCATGCAAATTCAGTTTTCATTCTGGGCACACAACACACAAATTTACACACAATTACAAAAACACACAATTTAATCTGCATCAGAGCAGATAAGGAAATGCAGCATGAATCCCTTCCTTTGCTTTTTAAAAAGCAGGTAGAAGACTCGTTGTAAGACAAGTCAAAAGCCAAGGCAGAGTCGATTCATCTGGTCATTTCTTCACCCAAAGCGCTGTCACCAATCTCTCTGCTGCCCAGGAGGCCTCTGGGAAGTGCTACAGACTCTCCACAAAGCTATTAAAGATCTCCAGACCGAGCAGGTTAGAAGTTCCAATCTCAAATTACACAGCAACGTTCCAAGAGGAATATTTCTTGGCTAACAATACTATCAGAAAGATCTCTACAGTCAAGTGTTGTGAATTATAATTGAACAAACAATTAATTATAATCAAAATTGATCTTTGCTCTATGCCCCATGAGGGTATAGCAGATGGATCTAGTTATTTGGTTTCTCTAAGAAAAAGTAAAACATGTTACAATTTTAATTTTCAGTAGCAATAAAATATTCCAACTATAAATCTATTTATCACTATAATAAATTATATACAAAACACAAAAATACAATTATACATAATACAATTGATACAAACCTGTACCACAATAGAGCAATCCTCATTAATACAAATCTGCTAAATGCTTTGTCTTACTTTTTACAATAGGTTCTTGCAGCACTGTATTCTCAGTTTAACTGACTTTCTAGCAATACCAAGCAGTACCTCATACACAAGCAAACTGGGGCTCCACACTGTGGAACAATCTCAGCCCAGTTTCACAGGGAGCTTCATGGATTTTGCAAAGACTCCACTTAAAGTAGGCTGATTTTAAAGGATGTTTGCATGGAACTCGGATCACAGCAAAGCAGGGACCCTGCTTGCTTTGGTCTTAATCCACTTAAATATCTGAAGCTCAAATGTTTTTCTAGGCATTCTGCGAAAGAACCAAGCACGGCAAACTGCAGAGAAATGCCATAGCTTCACACGCTGGCAGTGTCATCGCTTTCTGAAAATTATCATATGTCCTTATACTGAAGACATTATCAAATGTAAAATCTGTAATCTTACATCCCCACAAAAAAACAAACCAAAATCAAGTTTGAAACACAAAGTTCATGCAACTCATCTACATTATACATTAAAAGAAAACAGGTAGCAGACACATGAAACAACTTTTACCAACACCTTTTAAGCCCCAAAACATGATTTATGAGTAAAGATGGAAAATAAAATTCAGAAAGTTGCACTCTCTGAATTTCCACTGTGTTTGAAATCATTGACAAGACTTAGAAAGGAAGCTAAGATAGACATGAAGAATCCATTCTTCATTGTAGGATCTCACAAGTAACTCCAGATTTGCCATTAGAACTTTAGTCTGCATAAACAGGCTCTCTCAAACCAGCATTTCACCTTTTAAATCTCATGAGAGATTAGTGATTGGAGAAAGATATGCAACAAAGAAAAAATAGTTTAAAATAAAATAGCTTTTAAAACCTTTTAAAAGTTGCACAAATGCTGAATGTATTTGATATTTCCAAAGCAACTGAGAACAAGCAATGGAAACACAACTTGCTGAATAAGAATATTCAAGTGTTACACTGTTCATTGCAAAGGGGTAGAACTCCAGATAAATTTAGAGCTTACAACCATCTTGGTGACTTGTTTAAATCCAAATTTGCAATTCCCATTAGGAACTCCTAGAGTGAAAATGCAGCCCGTGCAAACCATGACACAGCTTCTCCAGATGTCTGCACAGAGAGTTTTCTGGCAGCCATGAAATATTAATATCTTAACAAAAGGACTAAAAAGTTATTTCTCTTTCTTAACACAAATACTCAGGCTGAGAAAGTGACTGCCTCTACGTTTCAAAGAAGTCTAAGGACTACCAGCCAAAGGACCAGCACTCCCTGTTTGCTCATCTTGGGTATGCCTTTTGCATGAAGGTATTTAAGAGGACAAAGGATCTAATTGTAAATAATGATACAACGTAAATGATTCATGAAGGGAAAGACGGGACATTGAATCTACTAATACTATTTGTAAAGCATCTTTAATAAGCTTAGTACATGTCTAAAATACTGATTATATCTGTGTAGGTATCAGCTCATTCAAAATTAGCTGCACTTTTGGGAGGTAATGAATAAATCATTGAACAGCACCAATATTAAACATTATTTTATTCTAAAGTCACGTTTAAGCAAGGCATATAAAATCAGACATATGGATGGACACTAATACTGCAAAATACTGGATCTTTACCTTCTGCACATATTCAGGAGTCTGGTTTTATGTCTCATAGTAAACAACAGCCAGCAAAATGACTTTGAAATGCAGAAGTTGAGGGGACAAATCAGAAAGAATAAAACCTCAATTAACTACCACAACTTGCAAAATAGTTTTATGCAGTTTATGAATTGAAAATGCTACAATATATGATTTTTTTACTTCCATATCATGCAGTGAGGCATTCTCTCATTTTTAAATATATGCTGAACTTCAAGTAAACTTTAGTCAAGATTCCAGGACACGACCCATTTTGAAGACGCACCTGTCTTAATACTGAAGATGTTGTCTGTTATCTAACTGAATACAAATAGGTCACTGCTGCTGTTCTAGTTCGTTTTGTTACAACTAAAAAGAAAATCAGCGCAGACTAAAATTAATACACATGACTGATAAAGAAAATAGAAGTTATTACTATAGTAATACTCAAGAGATACAATCAGGTCACAAAAATGGGGAAAAGAAAAACAGAAGAGTCACCTGGGAATCAATTGGCACTATGAAAGGATTGGTTTAGCAACTGCAAAAAAAAAATGTGTTTTAAGAAAATAATCACTATTCTAGTATGGGAAAAGCAAACACATTGAGCAAAAATACAAACTCAGTAATCCTTATCACCACAGCATGACTAAAAGCAGAAAGTGATACTACGAAGCCTCCAGTGAGGCTCTGTTTGACCTTATCCATGACTGGATCATTTTAAGGAGAAAAACAGTAACATATAATTATAAAAAATCAGCAACAAAAAGGAAGGGAGCTTCCAAGGGTCAGTTTAAATCTCTAAGCCAAAGTTGTTCATATTTAACCCTACAAAAATAACTCAAAAAGTGCTGTTTACTTCTAGAATTACAATATGCACAATAAGGCATGGAGAATTTGGAGTTTTGCATCATATACAGGATTTAGCACAAGTTAAAGAACTAACTCAAAAGAGCTTAGTTAAAGACCTTAGCCATGGTTCTTCATTTTCTTGTAATCATAAGTAACAATCAAAGAAAAGAAAGAAATATGGTGAGTCTGGTTATCAGTTGTAATTATACGTCCAAATTAATGCCCTACTATTGATACCACATGGACAGGTAGCACTGGGATGTCCTTCCTGTGCTCAACACCAAGAGCTTAAAGGATTTCTGTGGCTCCTCCTGCTGGCTCCTTCCCTTTCCTTCCCATCTGACTAACACCCAGTTCCAGACACACACCCTCTGTTTTAATTGCAAACATACCAAATTTATTAATCAGCATTATAAAAATTCCTTATCTTTAAATTCATTTTAAAAGGCCCCAAAACAAAAGACCTATATCACTTGCGCACACCAAATTGTGGCAATTCTTTAACATGTTTATTTTCCTGTATATTATATTGCTATTCCCTACTCACTTCTATGTGTATCTTTGAGAAGATCAGTCCTGAAGGACTCGGGAGAGATGCATGTGCTTTGCACCCATGTTTATGCATCACTGCTCTCTTACATAATCCACCTGTGTTATGACTAAGAGTTTTGAGCCCTGTAAAGTACAGGGTCAACTAGATGCATATTCCGAAGATAATCTTCATTTAGAGCAAACTGCCTTTTAAACATTTTTTATTCCTTCCAATAACACCAAACTGAATATGTTTGAGCACCAAAAAAAAAAAAAAAAAGTCCAACACTTAAAACTGTAGTGTTACATAAAATCAGCTACAGATTGGCGGATGACGGTCAGATGAAACCGCCTGTAGCTCAGCAGCTTTCCAGGAACAGCAGCTTCAGGAGGAACCAAAGGAGCAGGGGCAGCTCACAGATGCCCTCCTGCTGTCCAGAAATTTTTAGTTCAAAGACTTTTGTAGAGCAGAAGAGCTTTGCTCTGGCGATCTCAGTCTCTTGTGGATCATTTCTATGAATGTACCTAATTGGGTTTGACTATAGGACCCTGGTACCATCCTGTTCTATGGCAGGAAGGTCCACCAGGTGCACAGGGCAGGGCATTTTTAATAGGGCAGAAGCAGAATTTACCCATGGCAAGTTTAATCCAATTCGTAATTTCTACGTTTTAATCAGAAGACTGGAGGAGACAGGATAAAGCATATTTGGAAATGAAATGCTTTCTAGTTAGCATATCTTCATGTTTAACATTGTGCCTCTTAACAGCAGGATCCCTTAGGGGTCTTTAAGTCCGAACATCAGCATCAGTTTGGGGAAGAAATGGCATCATTTGGAAACTTGCAGGAGCCTTAAAAAAAGCAGGTAGCCTCATACAAAGACAAAGATCCGTGGGCTCAGCAGTGCATCAGTACATCAGCACACCATCTACATGGTGTCTGAATGTGCCTGCAAGGCAGAGCAGGAGCGTGCTGCCCCACGTGGAGTTACGGCACGATGCCAGAGGAAGAAGGCCACGCGGGCGCATGAGATTCCCATCCTGCTGGGCCTGTGCTGAAGCCCAGCCAGGGAGCAGAGCAGCAAACCCGGTATGGTTCAAGCTCTGCAGCCCGGAGCCGCACTCAGATGCACTTGCTGTGCCTGAGATGAAGGGAACCAGTTCCAAACGGGGTGCAGGAGCTGAATTACTGCATCAAAGTGTGAGGCACCGAGAAGGCCCCGTGGTCCTGTCTACGCTGCCAAGCGGAGTCCGAATAGGGCTCTGGGTGCTGGCAGGCCACGGCCTGCACTGCCACGTTGGCAGCACAGTCCCCAGAAAGGGTTTAGTTTTTGCCAATGAGTGCTGTCCCACAGAGTGTCTGGAAGCAGCTCCCGCATAGCATGGGCCAGGCCGCATCCTTGTGCGCGGTCTGGACATGCCCAGCCCTGTTCTGGAGCCTACAAGATTCTAGCTGCACTGATGCAGGCCATGCTCTGCTCATTCCCAGCCAGAGCAGAACCCCTCCTCCTTTTTATTTACTAATAACACCTGACTCAAAGCTCCAGCTGAATTTTTAGCTCAGCATGAGCTAGGAGCTCAAGGCAAGATCATCCTCTTCCGATACATTCCTTTTCACAGAAGAAAGGTCACAGCACGCCCAAGCATTGATAATACTTGAATTAAAAATAAAGAAACACAAGAACACCTTTATCTAATCCAAAATAATGAATGATGTGAGCAAAAAATCATTATGCTCCAGGAGAAAAGCACCATAAAAATCCTTTTCGCTGGCTTCTAAACCCCTGGTGCACGAAGACTCCCTCTCTCAAACCCCGGATACCTTCTATTGTACATAAAATATGGTTTGAACGCAGAGAGCAGGAAGCAAGATGTTAATACCTATAGCTAATAGCTACCTTTCTTGATGCATAGGTGGGAAGAAAAGTAAATAGTCAATAATGGTAAGGATTTTGTTAGTAGAGGCCCATAAAGGAACACTGTATCTAACAGAAAATAGATTTGTTTCCCTAGTGACTGGAGAGCACTGGTAGAGGACACGTTCAACAAATGCTGAAGTTAATGGAAAATATCCAATTACGTCAAAGAAAGCTGAATCAGTTCTTAGAGGTGTAGAAAAGCCATGTTTTTAGCTTTCTTTTATTCAAGACTCCTCTGCACAGTAATAAAGCTTTCAATACTGAAGGAAGTTTACCTTCCAGGCAGATGTATTTAGGGTTTTCTTGCATTTTAAACCAACCATTATTCACTGCTTCTGAATTTAACCTAATTTCCTGTTGGTCTCTTTGTTTATCTGATCTGTACTGCTTTTCTCATTTAGTCACAGCTCTGCCAAAAAGGCTCGCTCAGATTCATGTTTCAACCTATATTTTCAGTAGTAAGAAGTATAGAAGTATCAGAAGTATAAATAACATCATTAGCATTTACTGAAAATGGTCATATGTAGGAGTCTTAATAAAAGATGCACTGACAATAAAAATAGAGAAACTAAAGATCTGTACAATATGGAAACTGTCAAAGGAAGCAATTTCAAGAAGCCCAAAACATTAAAAATAGGTGCTTAGTATCCTAAACAAATTTAAGACGATACTACTTTTACGATCTTAACTGAGTTGGTACTACACATCAAAATAACAGAGAAAAGTTATTGATTACTTATTCAAAATAATCGTTGAAGGTGCAGCACGTTATTAAGAATCATTCTTGTGATACAATAGGAAAATGCTAGAGCATTGTGAGTGATTGAGTTTTACATCTATGCTAAAGGCCAACAAGAAATCTCTTCTTCCAGAGGGAAAAAAAATGTTGTGCAACATTTGAAAACTAAATTCTACATAGTTTCATAAAAAAGAACATTGGAAAAAAGAACAGCCACAAATAGATTGGAAAAACCCAAGTAGCTGCCCCCTGAAATCTGAAAAACCTAACAGGAGACATGAATTCAGTAAAAAATTAAACAGTTGTAATTATGGAAGATCACTAGCACATAGAATTCATAAATAAATACTGGAATATTTGCCTCTAGATGTTGACCAAGTCCTTCACAGATCAGTGGTGCTTGAGAAGTCACAGCTGGTTGCAACCTGTGTAAAATGAATACAGAACCTCTGTTCAGCTCTTAGCTGCAGACAACAAACAAATGAGAAGAGTTGGCATCTCTTTACCCATCAACAGCAGAAAATCCACAGACCAAAAGGACAAGTAGCTCGAGAAAGTATTTGAACTGCCCAGACTCCTCACAGTTCAGAGAGATAATCCATATGCCTATCCCTATCAGCAGAGAGATTGTACTGAATTAATGCACCGACTCCAGCTGAAACAATTTAATCAAATCAAACCAAAGAGGAATCCACCCAGCTCTGCTCTTGCAGTTCATGTATTTCTGGTCATTTCTCACAACAATTGCACTGTTCTGTACTTGTTCGCATTGCAATAATTCGTCTTCCAATACAGTATTTCTGTACTCACTTTTAAGTTTGATTTTTCTTGTGAATTTTCCATCAGCTTGTGACTGCTAAACTGCTGATCAAGCAACATGATTTTTAAAGCTTGTCGTTAATTCTGACAGTGAAATTCTCCAACTTCTATCAGACAACATGGGAGCCACTGTTGGGAATCTAGATTGTTAGAATTCTTAAGGTAAACTGGATGACAAGAATCGCTGCAGGGCAGCTCGGGAGCTGCTGCTGGAGCTGCACAGAGCTTGTTGTACCCCTGATGTACACAGGTGCAATGATGTATTTTCTTCTGCAGAGCAGATATCTCTTAAAATCTTCATCTTAACTCACTGAAGTGCCCACCAGGCTCAGCCACTTAGCAGAGATTGTAGCAGAGGAAAAGGATTGAGAAGTGATGGCCCAGAAGAGACAGCGCAAATGCAAGCTGATAAAAGCCAATTTCCAACAAATCCGTGCAGATTCCACCTACAGGGTTCTGACAGCAAAACGTCTCTTGTTAGCCCCCGCTCCATCCTCTCACTGGACACCTGGGGCAGTCCCCAAGGGCACTGCTATGGGCAGTGCATAGGGACTATGTGCACAGTCACTGCTTTGCCAGCACACAGAGTTCCTGAACTGTGAGGGAATTTGCTCTTGGAACATAGATACCAAACTTCTTTATGCTCACCACAGTGACTGACCTTCTCAGGCACATGCATACCACAAAAAGCTTTATAAGCAGAAAGAGGCAGAAAGGCGCATTTCTCATTAGAGATGGTTCTGATGAAATTATGGAGATGGATTATAGGAAACCCCAGAGGATCACAATGTTGAACAATTTAATCCTCTGCAGAAATTTGCTGTAATTTAAGAACCAAAATTGGGGGCAATGTCCACAAAGGCTTTGGATTGCTCTTATGACATCTTCTGCTCCCTTGGCTAGACTAGACTTGAAGCATTTCCCCAGGAGGTCCTTTCCCCTAGGGTGGCCCCTACTTGGAGGTGGGTAGAAGGGCACTGACAGTTGTGGTGCCCTGCAGGAAGTCCTAATGAAGAGCAGTATTCCTGTGCCACGTGCTCTAGGGGACCCTGCGTGTGCAGGAGGTTGGACTAGATGATCTCCAGAGGTCCCTTCCAACCTTAATGATTCTGTGATTCTATGATTCTATGATCTGTGGTGCACTCCTGTTCAATACAGAAAGCGCTTGTTCAAAAGGGCAGCGAACAAGGCAGGAGGGTATGTGCCACTGTTACTCAACAGGATGAAAATTCCTTCTGCGAGTACAAAAGTGGAACAAAATCAATAGCTATATAAGAAGTCCTGAGAGCTCTGTCTTGCTTTCCAGTGCATGTAAGACGAGAGACTACTAACTTTGCCTTAAGTTCTTTTTTTTTAAGACATCTGCAAAACAGTACTATACTACAATTGCTATATATAAAAACACAACATTTTGAAATGCTTTCATTTCAACCATTCCTTAAAAATGGAGCTGATTAATGAATATTTCCCTGACATTTTTCACTTTTCTGTATCAGGTACTATGGAGGCACACTTAGTATTCAGCATGCAATTTTTATGTCACCCTGGTATCGATCTCTGCAACAGGAATACCTGTAGGGAGCTGCAAGAGGAGAGAATGAAGGGCAAGGGAAGAGATACAGAGAGGAAAAAAAGAAATAATGGGCTTGTAAAGGACCTGGATTACCTGCTACAAAAGGATGAAGAGCGTTCACACAGATGAACAGAAATTAATACATAGTTAATGCAAAGAAAGCACTACAGCTTAATCTAGCAAGTATAAAAATATTTCAGCTGTAATAAAATAGTTCCATTTCCCAGAGTCAAATTGAGAAGGTGAGCGTGTGTATTTCTGAACACACACGTATTTCCGCAGAAACCTCTCAAAACAATTCTCTTAGGCCTCCCCATCCGTGTCCTCTGCAAAGAGCAAGGGCAGCCATGCTTAATGCACATACCTAGTGCTTCAGTTTTACCAACAGGTCATTGTGAAAGAAAAACCAAGTAAGAAATTGTTTTGATTCTCTTCATGTTTGACTCGCAAATTTGACACTGATGTTTCAGTGCACAGGCTGCCTAATCAATATTTATTTTCAATCAGGATTCTCAGCTCTTCAGGCTCAGGCTTGTCTTTTGCAATCTCACTATTTACGTCCTCTCACACGAGCACTGCTCATTAAGGCTGACAGGATAATTTGTTTTGCTAGCGCCTTCTATAAAAGCAGCAAGCAGTTTCTCTGCAAAAGCGAGAACCAAGATTATGAAGTTATAATTCCAGATCTTCTCATAAAATAGCTGTCCAGGCATTCTGCTCTGCATCTGCTCTGTGGTTATCAAACTGTGGTCTCACCTTGTAGCAAGGACTTGAGCTGCGAGGGAGGTGCCCTGTCAGATGAAAGACAGACTTGCTACCTGTGCAGTGCAGTAAGGCTGCAACAGAGTTGCTCATAGTTTTGAAAAGCTCCTCAAAGAAGGATGGCTACAAGCAACAGAATTCAATTTCAGTTACCCAAAATAACCTCAGAATAGTTAAATTTGAGCACCATTCTTTCAATGCTTAACCTAAATTACAATAGACTTTCATTTTTTTCTGATTAAGTCTCCACTCAACACTACAGCAGAAGCCAGATTGTATATTAGCTTTAACACTTCACATTGGCTCCTGGCTTCCAAATATGGTGAATACCAAAGTTACTGTATTAAAAAGACTTCTCTGACTCAGACCATCTTATGTTGCTTTGTTGCATAGTTGCTGCTTGTTTCTTTACACAGGCTGAAGCTTTGCTGTGTGCACTTTTGTTTTGCAATTACTACGGAGAATGAGAGGACAGATTTCATTATAAATATTAGGAAAATACTTTAACTTGCACTTTCAAAGCTAAATAGGCCATAAAAAATAAAGACCCCAGTTAGTCCCCATTTCCTCTCCAGAACTTTCTAATTAATTTTACTTAATAAAAGGAAGGTTAAAGATAGGGTAATTGGCAAAAACTTCACTGCTGAAAGACAAAGTGGTCTATTATGCCCCCAGAAAACACACCTTGTATGACCTCTTTTCAAACAAGCAAGAACAGATCTAAGTACTGCTCCTGGTGATTTCAGTTTAATTGAGACTCTGTATGCTGCCCTAATACTGCCCTACTAATGTTGTCTTTTTGCTTATAAGCTTCTGAATAAAATAAATAAATAGGATAATTACAGCCTCTCAAAAAAAAAATCAGAATATTCTGGATAAAGCAAGTCAGAAAGCTAGTGGGGGTAGACATATCTAGTACCTCTAACATGCATACCTCTGTGGAAGGCATTCATTCCAGTTTCCAAAAAGGTGCAAGACTCTGGAAATTGTACCTACGTCAGTTCCATTTCAGCACTTAACACTGCTCCCACTTGGCATGGTTACACTTCGATTCTAGCTGTACTCTGACCCGTCTGCATCATCTGGGAAGTCTGTGCTTCCAGTTCTGCTTGAACTTCTTAATCAGGATTTCCTCATTTTTGATAATATCTGTCTAACAAAACATTTTGCTCCATTTTCTAACAGTAAGATTTTTTTTTCATTGACATCTTTGATTTGAAGATGGGTTTTGTTTTTAAAAGAAGAGTGGCTGATCATATCACATTCAATGACACTATTTCTTCAAGACAAAATCTGTCTGCTAAAATATATGTTCCCATCTATTTTCAATTACTGAAGATCATGTGTGAACTTCTGTTGTCCAGCAATAGCCAAAATGAGCTTTACTTTTTGCTTTACTTCTATATAAAAAAAATTAATTAATTAGTGAAAAATACCATTTTGTTATCTTTATTCTTAAGGTCATGAAGCTTCTAATAGGCAGACCTACAACTATCTGGAGCTGTTTTATTGCCTTGCAAGTGATTTTAAAAAGCTTCTCGTACAGACCATAATTAATTATGCAAACAGTCTTCAATAAAAGTGAGGAATTTATGGTCTTGTCCCACCTTCAAGCAGATAAGAGTCAACTGAACATCAGCTTCTTGGTACAGCTTTTCTAGTCTTCATAACACTACAGGCTGTATCCACATAGCATTGTTGCTAAGTAATCAAATAATGTTTGGATAATAGTCCATGTCAGTGGATCATGAGCTGTTACAGAACATTTACAGAAGCTGTCAGACTAAACTTCCAGCTCATAAACGGCAAATACAGATGTCACCCTCAAATTCTAAAACCAGCAATCTGACCCGAAGCTAGGTCTCAAATGCTGCAAGAGGCTCTGGGTCACTGCTGAGCACCCCCGTTAATGAAGTTAAAGCTCAAGCACCTGAAATCCATACCCATGCAGTGGCTGTTTTTAATATTTGTCATTTAGCAGTGCCTGGGGGCTCCTGTGACAGACCACAGCCCTCTGTGCAC
Organism: Crypturellus undulatus; assembly: GCA_013389825.1. Classification (NCBI taxonomy): domain Eukaryota; kingdom Metazoa; phylum Chordata; class Aves; order Tinamiformes; family Tinamidae; genus Crypturellus; species Crypturellus undulatus. The sequence continues at coordinate 679,080 of VWPW01031899.1, forward strand.
GGAAGTTCTGCAAGTCCTCCAGGAGTTTATTCTCTCAACTCATGAAAATGATACTTGAGCCCAATCGCTCTTGCAGAGTAAAACTAAAACTGCAAACAGGGCTTGCAGTTCTGACACAGAAATGCGACGCCTGTGTGCATGCTCCAGCCTGCCAGTAGCCCCAAAAGAAAACTAGCAATTTCACAAAAACGCATTGCCACAATAATCATAACTGTAAAATAGACAGTAAGAGTTTGAAATCAGTTCCAAAGGACAAATTCAGGCAAGAAAATTGGATAAAAGATGCATAAAGTTCTCAAATTGGTCTCTGTGAAGCAGAGATGAGATTCGAGATATGTTCTACTCGCAGCATAATGCTCTGCAGAGACAACAAACTAGTTTAGATGCGAGGAACAGTACCAAGCAGTGCTCAGCCCATCCTGAACAGCACAGCTGAGAGAAACAAACCCAAAGGTGGCAGCGAGCTACTCCAACACGCTTCTTTCATAGCACAGGGTCCTGGAGGGTGCCCTTCTGCCATACGTGCTACCTCACCAGATTACAGGCCAGGTAGGAGCAAACATATCTGCAGACACATCACCTGCCCACACAGCAGCCCGAGCTGCAGCAGCCTCAAGAAGATTGAGTTCAGGATCCAGAGGAAGGCTGGCAGGGCAAACAGCAGGGTGGGAAGGAATTTTAGAAGAGGAAACGCTCAAGGGATTGGCTGGGAACAACCCCCAGCAAGCAGGCACCAAGGGTAAGGGCTACCCAGGGGAACTCTCTGTTTCTTAAAGAAAATTGAGTACTCAGGATGGAACAATCTACTGTGCAAGAGGAAAGGATGTTCTGGCAGAAGGCCGGCTTGGCTTAGGAAAAAACTTCTCGTTGAACTAAAATCAAAAGGAACCAAAAACAAGAAGAAAAAAAAACAGAAATAAGAGAAAACAACAAAAAAAGAATATGAAAGCCCTGCTCAGGACCTTGGGGACAAAAATCAGCGAGGCCAGAGCTCCTTCAAAGGCAGAGCTAGTGGGGGACAGGCATGCTCACTGCAGGGAATGTGCACGTCACAGATGGGCAGGGAACCTAGTGATAGACCATCCTGAAAAGACTCAATGTCATTTTGCTTTAATCTCTATAGAAAAAGCTTCTGCACACAGCAGCACACTTCAAGCTGCCAGCTGGATGAGATGCGCTAACCTGAGACACTGCCCAACTGACGTGCCTTAGGTGACTCCTCTTGGCACCACTAGGTACTCTTCAAGGCCTCTCTCCCCAGAGCGGGAGCTAGATACATCCTTAACAGAAATATTCTGTGGGGATTTGATACCTGTAATTTACTAGTTCCAATTATAGTAGTGTATCGACATGAACAGCCGTTTTATTGAAACAGAGTCCTGAGTTTGTTATTCTCAACAAATTACAATCAGAGATAGGCAGTCTGTCTCATAAATCAAGGCAAGACTGAAAAAATACATTGACTCTGGCTGCTTGTAAGTGCTGATAATTTTATCCTGTTAAACTGCTGATGCCCTGTAGCACTACTGTAAAAGGACAAGCAAGTAAGCTAGAGCTAAAACCAGAAAGAACAGAAACAAAGAAAAAAAACCTAATTAATTTTTGTCTAATCTATACAGGTTTATTGTATCCTCCTCACTAAAGCATCTGGAGCACATCCTTCTAGCACGTTTCTAGATGCTCTGTTGTATCAAGTGATGTTTGTTCTCTTCCCCTCTGCCCTCGGCGTGCAGCGTTCCAGGAGCAGCTGTTTGTGACTAAGCTCCCACCTCCAAGAGCTCTATGACTGCAGACGTAAAATGTGCTCTTTACGCAAGGAAAGAAGAGCAAAAACATTTGGAGGCAGAAAGATGCTCTTCCTGTGCTTAGAGGGAATTATTTTGTTGATGGTGTTTTTGTTCTGTTCTGTTTTGTTTTAAGGGATCCAAAAAGTACCATCACTAGAGAACATGTACTACTTGAGAAGTTTACCTAAGCTCATCTTTTTTAACTTCCAACAAAGGCCAATTATATTATTGAACTTGTCGATCTCAAGATAATATAACTCAAAAAGGGCACATGTATACAAACCTTTCTACAAAATACTTGTCTCAGTTCTCACCTAACCTGAACCCTGGAAGAGGTCTCATCCCTCCCCCAAAATAGGCTCGCAACACTTGTTTCACACCATCTTGAAGAGAATGGCAAGTCCCACAGCTGATAACACTGTTCCTTTAGCTTGACAGTTACTTTCTAAAATTAATCTTTCATATTTAGTTACTTAATCTTCCTACAGTCCAATTATGAAAGCATTTCTTACTGAGCACAGTATTAACTTATAAATATTAATGAAATCATAAGCCCTGCTATTGAGCATGGTATTGACCTGCTATTCTCCTGATTATCATTTAAGTCTATATAAAGAAAATTAAATTTCTCAATTAGACAAAATTCTGAGGAAAAAAAATCCTATAGCAGTTTTATAAATTAAAGAACATAGGAATAAGGAATAGGAATTTTACCTTAAAGTCTAGATATACATCTTCTAAAGTTCAGTTTCAAATTATACTTAAAAAAGAAATCCCACTTGAATTTAGAGTTTGATCTGCATGTTTCCCATGAAATTATTTTGTGGTTTTTTTTTTAATTACTAAACTTGATTAAGGTTTCCAACATTGTAACAGTTATTGCTAAATTCTGAGGTTTTAAAGGAATGCCGAAAGTAAAAAAGTCACATTAGATTAAATCAGTAAAAACAAAGAGACATCATCATTCCTGGGAGGAAACCCAACAAGGGCAGTAGTGAAAACATGTGCTCCCAAATAGTCAGACTAACTCGAGTCAAAATAAAGCTGACATTTCTGCTCCTATCAACAGTGTATAAACTCTGAGGCTGCTGTCAATAATGTGCCTGCAGAGGCCTAAATAAAGACCTGATTAAAACCAAACCCTTTTCCTCTCAGAGCAAACCAAGAAGGAGCGAGCCCTCTGGGCTGCACAAAGCCAGTCCTCACTGCTATCCCCCAGGAACAGCAGCCAGCCGGAGCCTCAGGAACCAGGGGTCCCTTTGGATCCACACACCTCAAACCTGATGAGGCATGCTAAGGCAAAAAAAAAAAAAAAAAAAGAAAGAAAGAAAAAATCCTGATGTTCGGACACTAAGAGATACTTTTTCTAAGTAACTTTGGTGCCAAGAAGATTCGGATGGGTCTTTCAGGTGCTTTGTAAAAATCTCACTAGGCTTTAACTCCCAATGGATCACAGAAGCGCAACTACTGCTACTGCACGTCAGTTCAGAGGCCCCAGGCAGAAAAAGGTTTCCCAATTTCAAAAGTTTGATCGGGGGGCAATACAGATCCAGGGAGAAACTGCCATGCAATAGTTTGAAAAAGTTCCCATTCCTGCACCTCATGAGTAATTATCCTCCATGCGTATTGACACTTAAAAGCCACCAGGCCTTCTGCAAAGGGAAAGTGAAGAGTCGGGTAAATAAAGTGGGCAGCCATTAATGTGGATGGGGTCTCGTTCCTCCTTGCAGGGAGCAGGAATACTCATCCCTCCAGTGAACTGAACCAGAGCAATACAAATAAAATAAAGGGACTTTGTCCCGACTCGTCCATGGTAAGACATGTAGCAATTCAAGCAATGACCTGCGTGAGGCGAGCGGCCTCTGCGGTGGATGTTACACTGCAAGGGTGACCCAGAGCTTGGGCCTTGACCCCATGCCGTGGGGTATCTTGTGCCGTGCCACCCCTCAAGCCCTGTCCCCAGGCCTCCCTCCAGTGACACAGGGCACGACGGCACCTCCGTGGGGCAGCACGCAGCAGCCCATGGCCCCTGCTGTCTGTTTGACTGCTGGAGGCTCCTGGAAGCGTTGCAGCCTTCTCCCTCCGCCGAGGCTCCGCACCCTCGTTCTGGTGGAAGCAGCCACGCCAGTGCTTTGTTTGGATTATATTATGAGTGCCTGGTGCCCAGAGGATCATGATTATTTTTAAATGATGCATACAGTTGAGCAGAAGAATACCAAATAACCAAATTAAAAAGAATACTTGAATTTACTTTGGTAGCCTGTGAGCAGGTGAATCAAATTTTATTTATAGCTCCCAGCCTTTCTCTGGGTATTAATAGAATTACAACCCTAAGGCCACTGTCAAACTGAAACAGAAAACTCTCCAGTGGCCCAATCTGCCAGTGCAAAGCAGTGCATCTTTGAAATAAGGAATTGTTGCTTTTCTTGGACTTGAAGAAAAATAAAAAAGCCAGCTGAAACTGTTCGGAGGCCCAGTCTTTCCTATTCAAATACAAGGTAGCTCTGGCTCTCTCCTAGGAATACTCACTGATAGCACCTCTAAAAGCTTCAATGCGCTAGCAAGTGTAGTACTTATGAGGCAGCCAGGCATGGCCAGAAAGGAAGTTTTTATATATAATTTACAATAAATTCCACTGACAACAAATTAGCTATCACACCGAAGAGTAATAACAATATCTTATACATAAATCATCTGAATAAAACTGCAATTAGTTACCATATGTGGCACATATACATCATCTCATTTTCCTTCATAAGTAGCTTCTAGATAAATCAATTTGCAGGGTCATGATTTATGCCCCCAAACAAAAAAAGCCTATCCAAAGGACTTCCCTTAAACTCTATAAAGTCAGTTCTTAAATTCTTGTGTAGATTCAACTCTGGGCACGGACAAATTTATTAAGAATTTAACGAAACCAGTGCCCTGGATTGGAGATGTAAATGTGAATCAGAACTTAACATTTTTATTTAATATTATTCTGAGGGAGTATCTGAGAGGTCCAATTTGACAGTTGAACATTGTAGAAATATATTTGAAGACATAAACCTTCTCCAAAGGGATCAGGGTGGAAGACAGTTTAAAACTTCTTTTAAAAACTACTTTCAGATATAAAATTAGAGCTTTAGAAAAGCAAAGAAGGTTGATGTATTGTATTAATACACTTAACACAAGTCTATATCCTCCACTGTATTTGAATAGACAGCACTTGAATACTTAGCTAAATGGAAAGCACTCAAATTATGTGCTACAGCTGTAAAAATAACAGCTGCTCTACTTGCTCTTCCTTGAGGATCTGACTAGATTAACACATATGTAACACTTATGATTTATTCATTGGTTTCCAAGCAAAAACATAAAATAGCTAGACTGAACTATATTCAAAACAAAACAAAAAAGGTTAGCATATTTCTCCTTTTAACATACTTGAGAAAGGTGAATCCTCTCAGCTTGGTCTACAACTAGAGCAACAGCCTTGTATGCCTAATTTATGCACATGATTCCTATCATCATGCCACTGATAGACTGGGCCAGGAAAATACAGCCAGCATCATTTTAAGAACATGTTTATTCTCAGCTTCTAAAATTCAAATACAGAAGCATAAGCTCTAAATACAAACTGATAAGCAGCTACATCATCATCAAGCCAGGCAATGTTGTGATTCTCAGAGCACATATTTTCTTAAGCTGTTTGTTAATAAATAAAAAAAAAAAAAAAAAAAAGATCATTTAGCAGCCTGGCTATTAATACATAATGCACTAGTGGTTACTCTGAGGAAACTTGCCAGGAAGTACCATTCCCCTTAATGTCCTGTTGGTCTAATATGGGAAGTCTGAAATCATCATGTGGTTTTAATACTAGCTAGACTAGCCAGACTTTGATAAATGTTGACAGATGTTGCATTCATGTGGCATTTCTCAAATTTTTACACTAATGCTTAGAATTGGGACCAGGGGTGATTGGTTTCCCTAGCAGAAATGATGCTGGCAAAGGCCTTTTTTTGAACCTGCAATTTAAAAAAAGGAACCCTTCCACACCGCACCAAGTTGCTCCAAGGCAGGTGGAGAGGGCTTCAGTGCATAGCTATTAAATCTCTTTCACTTCTTTATGAAGTTCATTTGGTAAGAAAAAAAATAAAATCAGCACTAGTTTCTGAGAGAGCTCTGATGCATTCTGGTGTCAGGCTGCGGGCAAGAGTTTCATAATCTTCCTGATGATTTTGGCTGACATAGATATCTGGAGGCACCAAGGTTGTTTAAGCTTTTCTTGGAGGAAAATAATTTGCAACTGCTTATTTTATGGTTTCAGATTATACGGAATCTCCAAATAATCACGTACAATCCACAGACTAGATAATTTTACCAATGAACCTCAAATATATTTTAAAATTACATGCAATTTTCCCACAGCCTTCAACATGAAGCCTGTATAGTACTCATGCTCCCAATTTCAAAACAATCCCTTTGGAAGTAAACATATCATCGCTATTAGATTTTACTAGGACAAAATCTCAAGGTCATAACGTAGTTGCCAGAACTTAAATTTGTAGCTTTTTAAACATGTAAAGCAGCAATTTTTAAAAAAGAGAAAGCAGACTAAGTAATCATAACGCAGACCATATTCACAAAGACACGATGCACAATATGCTGGAACAAAGTGTGGGATGAGGGGTCGAGCCACTGTTGCTTGTCTGCTCTATCCGTTGGCATTATAGCAGACTAAAGTCTGAAGAATTTAAATTATTGTAGCACATATCATAGTATGTATTGATGAGGAAGTACAGAACTGGATTTCTCCTTCACGTGGATGTTCGTTGAAGGAAAGGAACGCTCAATCTGAGCAATGCCACCATAGCAGGCCCAGTTATGATGCAGGATGGACAATTATAGCGAACAGATGAAAACAGAATAAAAAGAACTAGTATAAATGTACAGAGAAATACCATAAAGCATTTTAAATACATTAAAAAGTATAAATATACTATATTATATCATACTATAAAAATACTGTGCACATATTTGGTTATTAAAAAGTAAATGAGCTAGACCTTTTAGTTTTCACTTACACAGATTCCCAATAAAGCCAACAACAGTTCACTTGTTAAGGTCCTAGTTACACAAGGGCTGCTGTCCCCACACAGGTTTCCCCATAAAATTAAGATTTCTCTTTCCTAGTGAAATCAGGATAAATATTGCATTTCAGGGCCAACAAGATTTCTTTATAGAAAGACAACCATTCCCTAGCTTTATCACAAATTATTAATTTAATACTGGAATCATTGGGTAAAAATCCATAGTTTGTGTTAAGAAACTAGTCATTATTAAAGTAACTTCCCTTTTTTGACCTTGAATCTACATCTGAAAGCTTAATATGGTGACATCAAAGCAACAAGTGACAGCTCTCTCCAGTGGAAGCCTTCATAGATGCAAACATGAAAGACAGAAGAAGAAATTAGGATAAGTATTTGAAATAGCAACTATTTTTAAATGATGTTAGTAATATCTTAAAAACAGCGATCAGAGATCAAATGCATACCAAGTGGCGTTAAAATAGGCCAGTTATAACCTCTAATTTATCAAAGGTCACTGCAAGCACATTACCAACGTCAGCAAATTTCACACAGAAACCAGAAGAACCAGAGTAGCCAGAATTTCCTTGCTGTGTCATTTCTCTAGTTCAGAATGACAACAACCAACTTTATTTCCCTAAAAGTTACTTAACAGCTCTTTCCAATAGCTAGTTGCTATCAATTTTATGTTCTTTGTTAAACTTGTCTAATAAAAACATTGACTTTCAAGTAGTGGCAACTTTCAATTATGAAATATGTGTCTGATGCTTCCAAAATTGAAATAAAAGTATCTACTTGAGATGTTTCCTAAGTTTTATACATAAAATCTAAATTACACAAAAGCAAAGCTGTAAAATCTGCATCTATCCTGTTCATACTCTGTATTCATGTACAATTCTGGAGTATAATTTTAAATTTTAACTATTTCTGTGCAGACAGCACATACTCACACCTGTATGATATGGAAAGATGGCAATCAGTATAGTAAAATACTAGGACAAGGCAAACTGTGTAGTACATAACACGTAGAGTTGAGCGACAACTGAAAGAGCTAATAGGAAAAATATTTCATGGGATGTTAGTCTACCATGCTAACTATACTAGGTAACAGGACTTTAACATACACACGCACACACAAAATAATAATTTTACTAATTAATGCCAAACTTCAACAACACTTACAGGTAGAATTATAAAAGTTGTTTTAGAACTGTTAATACAGAGTGGAAGTGCTCTGATTCTTTAAATGAAAATGCAAAACCCTGAGACAGGGAGATGTACAGATCTGCACAGAGCGGCCGTGCTGTCGGCACCTCCACCTGCCTGAGCAGGTAGCGGCTCTGTCGGCACTTCAGCAAATACCCCCAGGGACCCCCTGGGTTCCCAGCGTCACTGGGCCCTAGAACCTGGTGTTCAAGTTGTCCCACAGAGAAAGCTTGAGCTGAGGCTGCCTCCAGATCAACGTTTTGCAATTTTCCTTTGCAGGAAGGTCCTCAAGGCAAGCATGTTTTGGATGATTTATGTTTTTGAGGGAAAACAAATGAGTTAGAAGTTGTGCAGAACACAGTAGTTAACTGCCGTGGGCCTGAAGGGCTCTTCAAGCACCAGACAGGGAAGAGCTGGGCCTGAAAAATACTAGTAGGGTCCCCAGGGTGCCAGGGACATCGCTGCTGAGAAGAGCCAAGGCTGCTCTGGTCTGAGGGCTGCCTTCTGGTGCTGCCGTTCCACCTGGCAGTGAAGATTCAGCCGTTGATCCCTACGTGAGTCATCCCGTCACCTTCCATACTTTGGGAACACGCAGCTCCGTCCTCAGGCTTCCTTTACGTAAGGATATCCTTCTAGAGACATCTACCCCTATTGCATCAGTGCAGTGAAAGCCAAGTAGAGGCATTAAGCTTGAAACAGATGTGGACTTAGCTAGTTTAACAGAGGAGTAAGTTAAATAAATGCAGCTAGGTAGGGATTTGGGACAGCCTGCATTATGATTCCTGTGACAGCATCTAAGAACATCAGCCACAAACCACAATAGCTAGAAAAGAAGGAAAACAGTTCCCATTCTTCCTATTACCAGTATAAATGATAACCACTTTCTTCTATTGCTTGGAAAAAATAGAAAAGCTGAAGGTGCAACCCACTCATTAAAAAAAATGAAGTCAGGTATGGAGATATACAATATATACAGAAGACAGCTGTAAAATGGTGTTATTTCTTATATATATATATATATATATATGTATATATATATATATTAAATATTAATGCTTGGTCCTGATATTTAAAACCCTACAACAGTGAATGAAATGACAATTGCCCTTGAAATCCAGTGCACTCAGAAATGTTTGGAGACTTAAGCCCTGACTTTGCATAAAATCCAGGACATATATTTATACAGTATCATGCTGAGAGGGAGGTTTTAAATACCATCATGCTGTGCTCATTACAATTACACGGAGGCTGATGTCTCTGCCCATGCTGGCACGAGGAACGTGAATAGAAGGCGGCCGGGCCACTGCAGGCCACAAGGGCTGTGGGTGGCACAGCTGCCCTTTACCCCCGCAGGGCCACAGCAAAGAGCTGCCCCAAGCCCTGCCTGGCAGCAGCTCAGCGGCACTGCTNATGCTGGCATGAGGAACGTGAATAGAAGGTGGCCGGGCCACCGCAGGCCACGAGGGCTGCCCTTCACCCCCGCAGGGCCACAGCAAAGAGCTGCCCCAAGCCCTGCCTACCAGCAGCTCAGCGGCACTGCTCACTGCATGGCTTAAAACGGACACAAGAAAACATAGTATCCTCTGACAGTCAACGTAGAGAAAAAGCACTAGCTAGAGTAATAATGCAATTCTAGTCATTGTAAATGGAGAATGAAAAAGATGGAAGAATACGGAAGAAGATTCCAAACAAACATTTACGTAGTTTATATACGTAAACATATGTTTATATACGCTTACGTATATAAACATAACTCTGGAGGAACACAAACATCTATTACACAGCGTACAAGAACAAAGAACAAATGCAGTCACAAAAATTTTGTAGAAGATCAGATTTAAATTATTACAATTCTTTGCTAGTCAAGACACTGTAAAAATGACATTTTAGTTATATATATATATATATATACATATATATATGTAGAGCACTAGGATAAGAACCAGCCTAAAATCTTGCACATCTGTTGTTGTACCAATACCTAAAGAACACGGAGCTTAAACTTCACCACATGTTCTTCTCCTACCAGGCAGATTTGTCTTGTGTGCAGGACATACTGTTGCTCTGTCAAAGGCTGAACCATCGCATCTGGTCTAGGGATACGTAAGAGATACAACAGCCCATCAGCAGCCAGCAGCATCAGAGCGGGCTGGCAAAGGGACCAGGGGACCAGCACGGTAACAGCTGGCCAGGAGCAGCCACGTCCTGCAGTGCAGACCTGGTGGGGCTATTTTATGCTTCAGTCACTCCCAGTCCTTTCTATGAGCGCATCTAATAATTAAATACATAACATGCCTGTCAAGCTATACATCAGCTGAGTCATAGTAACCAAAATTCCTGTGTGGAAGCGTAAATCATCATAACGCCACGCAAAGCCCCGCTACAATCAGCGGCACCAACAGCCAACACGCCGCGCTCCCATGGCGACCTCCAAGAGCACTGGGTAGACTCATCTGGTACCATGATAGGACACACTCAGGCATGGATATACAAATAACTCTTCTTGTTTTATTACTTGTCATCTGCTACGTGTATATTCCTATGTAAACCTCCTCTGGGAGGATTTGAAAAGCTTTGATTTAACAGACATTTCTGTACCTTCAGAAAAGGAAAGTATCTGTGTTTCACATCCCAGAATCCCGCCCCGAAGAGAGGAACAGAGACAGCAGCTGTGACTTCATGTGTTTGAGCTACATTTTACAACTGTTCCCTACAGCATTCAGCAGGATCTAAAGTGACTCCTGTTAGGACAGAAGGCAATTTTGAAAGGTCTTCTGTATTAAAAAACAGTAACTACACATTTTTTGGAAATATTAATTAGCACCAGCTATAGCCAATGACAGTAGGATCCTGCTATTTCATAACTGGAATACCCATGGAGAATGACCAAATTTTATAAATTAGCAATCAAGAGAACAGCCACAATAGGAAAGCAAGTATAATTTTTAAAATTTAATTTTTTTATGCCACTTCATAACGTACTAGTGCATGTGCTGTGGTGTATCCTGTAGCAGTAAGTCTTGAGAATCATCATGGTTGCTACCATACGTATTAGCAGTTCTTCCCTGTGAAAGGGAAAGCGTCTGCTGTAGTGCAGGGCACGCCAACCTTCGGAGCCCTTCAATATAACTTACACTTCCCATCTAAATCCAAAGATTCATCACTCACTGCAATTCCACGTTCCAAGCTCGGAAGCCCAAAGCCCCAAGCTTGGAAGATAAACTAAACTTTCACAAATGGAGATTAAGCTTTTTTTTTTTTTTTTTTTTTTACATTTTATTTACATTTTAAATAGTATTAACCTACTCTAAAATATGATTGCATTTTTCTCAATTATTGTTATATCATTAATACCACATAAACTTATGATAGAACATTATTATAAATTAAATAAATCTGAGAAAATTATATCTCTTTCATTTGCTTTTGTCTTTTAAAGAACTTCATGATTGAGTATTTAGTTAAAACTTTCAGTCCCTTTTTAGTCTTTCCATGTTCCTCCAGCTGTTCCCCTGTATTTGTATGGAACTTCCAAGTAGCAAAATGCAATGGGAACAAAAGAAGAAAACAGTACTTTCTTTAATTGGCAAGAGACCACATGGGAAGATACTGTCCTTGGAACTATTTCAACTTACTGCCTCAACATCCTCTTCCTCAAGCTGAATGTTTCTGTAAAGCCAAACTATTTTTGTCTCAGATTTATTGGTTTATTTAATTATGTAAAGTCTGCCTCCCTCTCTGCCCCTCAGACACACAGTCCTTAAGGAACCCTTTGCCAGAACTGCAAATGCAAACACGGAAACCAGCAAATGCCCAGAGGCTTTTCCCTGGTTCATCCTGGCATCATATGAAACTTCCTACCTTAACACAGAGTGATACAGCTCACGAGGCCATATATACAGCTGCCTTATCTTCACCACCCTACTCAGTACATAGCCCAATCACTTGCATATTTTTTAATTGTTTATACCCTTCTATCAGGAAGGATTTCCACTGGTTTCAGCCATAGCAGAGCCTACACAACAATCGAGCATCTGATCCTAGGTACTGAAAAACTGAAAACACATAGACAGCAAGAACACTTTTAAGGAAGTGTGTTGATTCTCACATTACACAGAAAACTGTTCTACTGACAAAATACATCCCCAGTTCTGCAACACATGAGACAGGGCAGCTACAAAACAACCCTCTTCATTTCAATGCTTTGATTCATCTGCACAACAGGGTGCAAATCAGAACAGTATTGGTCATACAATTATTATACTACAATGTGTACACATAGGGTGTTTAAATTAGATCACACAGGCAATTGCAAGTCTGATTTTGCAATTCTAGTGTTCTTCAAAAAAGTATTTCTTTTTATATAAAATTTGCAAGGTCTCAAAAAAAAAATCACATTCCACCAGCTGACAGGACATTGATATCTAAGATTTCAGTCTTGAAGGTCAAGTCTTTAGGAAATTTCCATCTCTTCAACCACAGAGGACTCCATTGGCTATAGAAACTTTCTCGATCTTTGAACCTCATGTGGAGCCATCCATGAGCACTTGACCACGGAGCACCACGCAGGCACCCACAGCACTCTGGAAGCCGTGTCCTGTTCCAGGTTCTGCAGGAGACCAACCTCTGAGTTCCCGTTTTTTTCCAGGGTTTATAAACTCGTCAGAGCAGAGTGGGTTTTCACAGGGATAGAGGAAAACACATCCATATTATTGGCAACTTGTGAAGTCGAAATCCTTGCTTCAAAGCAAATGAATACTAGAGCTTTTCAAATGAAAAGCGGATGATTCATTCATTTTTTAATGGACAGGAGGAGAGCAGGCATTTTTTTCCTCAGGCTTTTTCTCAAAACTAATAGGATGGTTTTAACTACAGTTTTCTGTGAAAAATCATCCTGAACTAAACCCTGCATAAATTTTTATTACTTTTAACTCATATTAGGGAAACTTAAGTCCAGTGCCTTTAACAGGTTTTGACCCTAACTTTCCAATTTATCCAAAAGACACAAAATAAGTCTTTATAAGACGATTTTATTAATATTATAGCTCGAACTGGATGCCTTCTCCGGGGTACCCCAAAAAGAAAATTCCCTGGGTGTTTATACCCCTGCAGGTAGGTTCTTTGCCCATTCTCCAATCTGTTGCACCAGTGCTGGCTCGACAAGCAGTAGCTCCTTCGCTCTTGGTGGGTTTCATGTTGTCTCCAGGTCGGTTATCGTACTTGCTGATCACTGTTGAAGCCCTTTTGTCACCTTCTCATTTCCTTGCTCCCTCCTCATTCGAACTGGCTCAAACAATTCTGGGAAAAGTTCAGTGATGTGTGACCTTAGGCTTCAGTAAATTTAGCTCCTAGTTTTAAGCCAATGCTATTATTTCCAACGTCTCAATGGTCAAGTGCTGATCAAAGTTACATGTGACTAGAAGCATGAGCAGGGAAAAGGAAGTATACTGCCGGTTTCAATAACAGAGCAACACCACTGTATTACACTTTAAACATCATTCAGGCAATTCTGACTAGATGATGGAACACAGAATTTTAGATAGATGAAAAATATTTGAAATTCTGGAGATCAAACTGAATTGCAAAAACTTCTCAACACTTTTGTTTCTAGATAACTGTAATTATTAGATTTCCTAGTGGTGCCTAGCAAAGGGAGGAGCTCTCGCACCCAGCAGCCCATGAAGGGAACATATGGTTCTAGTCCCCGCGAGGAAGATTTCCTTCTCCACTGAGAACTGTGAGGTGACAGGGCCATCCGCTTTCCTCAGAGCCCTTAGTTCCATCAGGGAGGCTGCAGCCCAGGGGGATTATGCTTCTGCAGAAGGATGGATGCTTTCTCCTCTGAGAGCAGTAGCTCTTGAACCCACATGCTCTTACCTACCCCTTCTGCTGCAAAAGCAGCGAGTTTCCACACAATCAGTGCACACAGCGCCGGGATCCTTTGCCACTGTGCACAAGGCAGGTCCCCGCTCGGCAACTCCCTCCTGCAGAACAACCCTTCCAAGCAACCTCACATCCCCGAGAGCCTCAGCAAAGATTGACTCTGCATTCCCCTTCCCTGGGCCTAAAAGCAGAGTTCGCTTTGTAAATGGTAATGTGGCACTGCACCAACTCTTCCAGCAATGCGGTCATCCACTCATGTGTAAGGAACACAAATGTTAACTTAGTGTCTTCAAGACCCTGCATGTAATTATATATTCCTAGCAGGAGATCAGTTTCAAGTAGAACACTTTGCTGCCTTCCAGGTACTTCTAATCACCCCCACACATTAGAGTTTGTTCTTACCTATTTCAGTTTAAATATTAACACTACAGCTTCTAACCGAATGAGAAGGAAATCACACTTGTGGCTGTACATACTTTTGGAAAGCTCCAAAGTTTTAGCGGGATGCAACGGAGCAAGAAACATTGTTCTTGCTTCTCTGCTCTGGTCGGAAGCTTGTTGGAAGCTTCCGACCAGAGCAGAGCTCTTGTGCAAAACCTACATCACGGCATTGACATCTCTGAAAGGGACCTTGTTTCGCAGCGTATATGAAGCCTTAAGCATCAAAGCAACCTGGGTTCCCCTGAAACTCCAGGGCTCTCTCATCAGAGTATCCCTGTGATTCACAGCTCCCCAGTTGCTCCTTCATTTTGGAAATGATAAAGCCCCAGGGAAGGACTTGACAGACCAACTCTTGACCAAACAACAGCCGGAATTAAACTGCTCTTCCTAGACTTACCTACAAGCAAATTGATGAGCCCTTGCGAATGCTGTGTTTTTATTTGCAGCCAGTTTCAAACTTCAGTACATAATGGAAGTTGTATTCATATAAACACCTTCATTTTAAACAAGTCCATATGAAATACTATTCACATACTTTGTAATTAGCTTTTGGACAAAACGACAGGACTATGGAAGCTTTGGGAAGCTGGTGGCTACACAGCAAATCCCCCAGCCTTGGTATCGAGGTGGAGCGTGACAGTCCCTACAGGACTCTGCCAAGCAGAGATAACAGACCTTGTCGGGACAGGTTTCCTACAGCAGATTGTCTCAGCTATCTGGGAAGGGCAGGATCCAAGGATTTCCCAAGGAGAACATTTTCCTACACAATCAGTCTCTCAGCTCTGCCCAGATTGTCCATAAAGAGCTCATATGCAAGGCTAAAATGTGATGGAGGGCCAAGAAGGGAAAAATCAGTCTGGTCAAAGTCAGCTGAAGACCAAATTAATTTATTTGTAGTTTACTGAAGAGAAATTCTTATCATTAACCTTCCTTATACTGTGTCACTTCCTATTTCTTTAAATGACTGGTGGGATAGAGTTACACTGTGAAGGATTTTTCAAATAAATTAGGAAGGATTAGCATACATCTCAGTCAAAGAGATTTCTTTGTAAGTAATAATGAAAGCTCAATCCAACCTGCATATCTATAATAATCAACCACGTGAATGAGACTTAATATACAAATCTTCTAATGTCATAGTCTCTCTCTACTGGCCAGATTTGATAATTCAGCTAAAAAAATACCATAAAGTTCTAATTCAGCCAATTAACTTCTTAAAATCTTATAAATATTATTTATAAAATATTTTCTGTACCAGTAAGTACCATACTTGAAATATTTACACATTCCTAATTTCAAAGCAAGGGCACTTGCCCTCTTCACTGTACTGATAATGCAACCTGTAAACTTAGCCAGCAAGCAAATGACAAATCCATTCAATATTGATAAGGAATGCATTCCACAGGCATGGAGGTATTATATAGCACAACTTTCAGCCATGGATGAGGTTTAATAACAGAATGTATGACTCTGTGGAATAAATATCCACTTTATTTCTCCTTGGTAGGCAAAGCAATAGACCTCATTAGCGGCAATTTAAGAACAGGAAGAAGGTCGGTCTGAATTTGAGGCAAAAGATTGCTAAAGGAAGAGAAAGAACAGATTCAGGTAAGGAAGCAGGCAAGATAATATTTTAAATTCAGTATTACTCACTTAGAAATAAAGGAAAATCCTATAAAAAGGCAGAGATAAGAATATATTCTACTGTTTGTGGTTTATGTGAGAGCAAAAAGATACACTAAACCAACCAGCCTCTCAACTTCAGTTTTTCATTACTGCACTATTTCCATAAAATACAAATAATAATAGATACAAAACATGATTGCAAAAATCTCTGGAAATTAAAATTTATGGTTCTCCTAGCAACTGTATCTCACACACTTGCATATATGCAGCATTTTGTATGGTAGTTGGTGTGGGCTTTGTGCTTTCACAGCAATGAGGTTGAATTATGGTTGCTGTGGGAACTATATCTTTGAATTTCTTGTCTTGTGCTAGCATCTCAACTAAAATGTTACATTAACATAGGTAAGCATTTGCTGTTTATTTTGAAAAAATATATATATAGGAAAAGAAATGTACATGGATGGTTACATATTTAAATATTCTTTTTCCCAAGAAAACAACACATAGCTGTGTGTGTGCAGAAGTGAAGAGCTCTAATTATTCTCACGCCACACACACAGGGGGAAAAACAGAGCCACAGAAAGGCTGCGACTCAAATGCAGCAGAGCACCGTATGCGGTCTCATTAAAATCCTGCCCTTTGCATTCACAAAGAGAATTGAAGGAGGTTCTTCTTATTTATTTTAGCAGAACAGGTTCCAGGTACTTCATGAACGCATGATTTCAACCAGAACACCGATTTCAACCAGAAGAGGACCAAGGACTGACATTTCACCCATAATAAAGGTCACAAGCTCTTACAGAGCCTCACGTTAGCACGGGAGAGGGACACACACTGATACTAGAGATGTCCTTTAGCAAACAGCGATTTGGCTCTTGCCAGAGCAAGGAATTCAAACTTGTAAGCCAGTTTTCTTGTCCCAAAGTATACTTTTTGCTATCATCTACTCGTACGTTGACATCATTAGTAAAAAGTAAGTCTCAGTCCCTTGACACATCTCAGTTCCTTTGCACATCTCATATTTTGGATTTGTCACTGAACTTTTATGATTTTAGAAACATCAGATAAGAATCTATAAATATCAGGCTAATATTTACAGCACTTTTAAAAATGAAATAATTTCACTGCAGAGTTGCTATTTCCAGAAAAGACAGCTTTCACTTACAAGGGAAAAGGTAGACACTCCACTCAGCCAAGCAGGACTACTTGGCAAGACAAATGTTGTTTAAAAAACCAAAAGAAAATGTATTCACATGAAAAACTCAATGGAAAAAATAAGTCTGGAATTTTAGTGGAGCGCAAGTACATGGAAAGTAAAAATTAAGCTTAAAATGTGAGTTCATTCTCATTTTAAATTGATTAAATCTTCTTTGCATATCATTATAAAAGAATCCAATTTAGTACTTCCTGCAAATAAAGCAAAATCTGAAGCACAGAGTATTTCCAGAATAAACATTCTATTTCAAAGCAAAGACTTATAATGTAAATACAAAAACTTAATAAGTCAGAGAACCTTGAAAAATCTAATATTATCTGGTCAACCAAGATGGAGCCTTCGTATTAAAACTTTCCAAGATTAACGTAGTAAGTCAGATTTAGCAAGAAACCATTAAATCTTGCAAGAATTACATTTCCACTATCAGACTTTGAGTAAATCAATATTTCTTCCCCCTTTAAAGATGAATCTATCCGAGTATGGTCATAACACCCAAATTACTCCAGATATAAAGAGAAAGTAAGCTAACATACTTCATATCTCCCAAACAAATCGTATTTCTTCAGGAATCTAAAAAGATGTCACTAAATTTGCATTTACTTTTGGTAGTTTGATAAAAATTGAAATGCACATTGCTAACAATGCAACTACAATAAGCAGTTCTACGACTTTCTTGAATGGCACATTCCTTCCAAATTTCAAACAGTCGGTGCCCAGCTAGTGCCTAGATTAAGTTGTGCGTGAATTTAATAATTGGCATCATTTTGATTTTGCAGTTAAAGACAACTAAAACAATAACAGTCTCTTGCACCATATTTTCAAGTATTTTGTGAAAATGATGTAATATGGGAGAAAGATTTAAGAGCCTAACCTTGTGCATATTCCAGCAATCACTCCAACCATCACCTCTATTCACTCTGACATGAGCCTTTATAAAATGCATTTGTAAATAAATCTAGTCTAAGCATCTAAAGAATGTACATTCTAAGCAGAAAGAGTATCCAACTGAAGACTTAAAAACATAAAGATCTATTTTTCCTTTTTTTTGCATTTTATATAGTTACACAATTATAACTATATACTGCACACACATGTGTATTTATATTATATGTAATAAAACAATATTTCATATTTATTCTGAATCTTCCTAGAATAAAAATTTATCAAATAATTGTATAAAGACACTGAAGAGTGAGGTAGTACCAAAACCTGATGAAAATCAAAGAAGTAAGTTCCTGAGGACAATCCTAAGATTATTAGGAACGAGCAAACAATGACCTGAGTGAGCAACAAGGCATCGCCTAGATTCTCTGGATTCATTCCTTCCTGGAAAAATCAATCGGGGGTTTAAAAGACACCTTTTTTCACTTCAAGCCTGCTAGAAATTTATGAGGTAGCTCCCTCTTCTGGATTAGCAAACAATGACAATTCAATTTAAATGCCAAGTTGCAGCATTTCGCTAGTAAAGTAATACTTTTCTCTATTCTTTTTACCCAGATACCATCAAGTGATTACACCCAGAGTTGTAAAGGCTGATCATTATGTTGGATAAACTGGGATACCAGTACCATACTAGGACAGGAAGGTGAATGAATCCGTTAAATAATTTATCATTGTAAGTTTTTTTCACCAGACAATACAAATATGCAAAGGAGAAGAATTTCACTTCTGCTTTAAATCTTTCTACACTTTAAAGAAGATATTTTTCCAGTTTTGACAGGTTCATACAGATAGCTGAAAATACAGCAAGGAAAAAAGAAAGTCATCAACACATCAGCTATTTAGAGATTCTCCGAAACGTCTTGGGCAACTGGAAGGAATTGAAAGGGACTGGAAACGGGCACTCTCTACCCATGTACAAACTCAGTTTAGTAAAGGAACTTTTGCTTTTTGACTTGACATGAGTCGTTTTCGTGAAGAGCTGGTGTTTTTCTGCACCCAACTCAAACCACAGACAATTCATTCAAGATGAATGACAATGTTTGACTTCAAAATACAACTGTACAAAAGTCAGTCTCACTGGCAATGTTGTGGCCTCACTGAAATCTCTGATATTTCTCTTCATCAATGCTATGTCACAATTTTGTTAAAAGCTAGTAAAGTAGGATATAGCATATCTAATAGGTGGGAGACTAAAAGATATCCCTGTTAAATTCTGGACCAGGAAATTTGAAAGCATTATATTTAACTTGCTACCGGCAAAATTAGGCACACAACCATGGACCTTCATCCTTCACGATACGTATATTGGGTGAGACCAACTGAAACACATAGGAAATTATGACCAGTCAAGCACAAGATAAAGCTAGAGTTGCCTGGAGTTACTTAAATGGAAGTGAGAGAGTCATATAAACTGCAATGCCTTCAAGACCGGGAAACAGTGAGTGAGAGAGGGAAAGATCTAAAATCTACTGCAAGTGCCAGGTGTCCAGTGCCACAGGGGGACATGCTGCAATCATGAGTGGACAGAGGCTCCCACCATCCCCTCAGCTGCAGGGCACAAAGAGAAAGCAAAACCACAGCCGAGGAAAAGCGAGACCGAATGTCTGACTCAGAATGTTAAAATAGGACTGACTAGAAGGAACAAAAAGGGATCAGTGGGGGATTAAAGACTAAAATAGCATTTGGTTGAAAAAAATATCCTGGAAACTGAGATGATGAAGGCCACAACCAGCCAAAGCGCCCAAGAGTTAACTAAACAAACAGAGTTTATTAGAGCAAGGCAGAGGAGTCTTTAAAGCAGGCAGGAAAAGAATCTTAAAACCTGGTAAGGAAAACTTAGGCTGTTTCTCAAGCCTCATGCAAACAGCAATAATCTGTTCCTGGTTACTCAGAAAGAACTAATATCTTCATTTAGGTATTTACAAGAGAAAATAATTAACACGGTGTTAACAAAGTATTTGTTTTACTGTAAAATGACACTTAATGTCTCCTTAGAGAAAACCTACTGTAGCACCCAAATTAAGTTCCAAGAAAAACAACTATGAAACCAAAGATTCTGTAAGATTCACTCCGATTCATTCATCTTAATGTATTTCATTATTTCATGAAACTGAACCAACTCTTAGTCAAAACACAAAAATAGTAAATAAATAATGAAAAGTATAAATAAGAGACCTTTTTCTTTCCATAACTCATACATAGACTTTACAGTATTTTACTGCCACTTTACTGAAGTCCACTTTATAGTAATCCACAGAAGCATTTGGATGATACACTCTTACAACATCCATGTCATGTATAAATGAAGTATCTGTAAACAACAAACAACAATATCACAAAGGAGAATATTAATCTATACAGATATCACTAGAAATATGGCTACTGTGCAAATTAGCATAATCGCCATATATCTTAATCACTTTAGTCTACCATGCAAAACTTTTTATTTTGCAACTAAGCATCAGATTCTGCAAACACAGTCAGAAACACACAAGACAAGGTATCTACAAGGTGTCTGCTTGGTATATACCCTGGAGCAAGATCATGGGCTTCCCATCCCTTTCATAGGCTCTGGTTTCTTTTGAAGAAACTCAGACATGAGGGTCCCAAGAGGGGCATGGTTCATCTTAGGAGGTCCTCTGTGTGGACAACTGAGAGGCTCAACCTGTCCCACTAAGGCCTCACAGAAACACAACATCCATTTGTGGTGAAGAAATATCGGCAAACAAAAGTGTTAAGAAAAGAGCCTCTATTGAGCCTTTTTGCAAGAGAACACGGAAAATCAGTTAGTCCGTTTCTCCAAAAGAGGACTGAGATGCTAAAGCATCTACAGATGGAGACTTCCTATTCAATTAGGCCTGATGAAGGAAAGCATGACTCACAAGGACAGTGCTTCAGCTGTGTATCATGCAGTCCCACTGCTTTCCATGGATCTGGTGTAACGCTAGAAGAGGTAGTTTTGAATTAAATGCAGACTTACTGTCTTTAAGTGAAAATTATAGCAAGCTAAAAGGCACTGCATGTAACCCTGACCATGGTTAAATTCAAATTCATTAATTCCCATGTGTCATTTGGCTCCTTCAAATGCTGCACTATCCAAATAGGTTTTTTGTTTTTTAAAACAAACAAACAAAAAAAGATGTATTATCCACTCATCCCCTCAATACTCAACTATACCCTCAGTTTTCAAACTATTCAGAAATATAGAAAAGAATGTTAGAGCGGTGTATGGCAAGTAACAGGAAATTTCATGTCACATCATTCACATGGCACTAATGTTAACAGGGCCTCCGACCATTCAAGAGAATAAAATTACCAAATGGGTGAAAAGTAAACCAATTTCACATCTCTGGAGAGTTAACTTTAAATCTGAAAACTAAAAATATGTTTTTTGAGGTCAGTCTTCTCATTAAGCAAATTTTCATTACTGAATGCAATGCTGTCTACAATTTGCATGAGAACTGACAGCTTAGAATTCACAGCTTTGAATATTTCAAATATGATTTAACTTGCACAGACTGTATAAGTAGCTAATGTGACCTGGAACTCAAAGCAAAAGGTCGGGAATGAACAGCCCTGTTAACAGTCCATTAGTCAGTTTGGGCAAATGATACAAGATTTGACTTTCGAGAAATCTGAAACACTAACCGCTCAATAACAGACTCCTATGGAGTCAGCTCCTATGGAAATCACCTCCTTAACTTCTACATTTCATTTTGCCAGCCTGGAAATGGATACATTAATACCATTCTTCATGCATCTTTTCTTAGGGTGTGCTTAATGTGAGTAAAGTGCTTTGAGATCCTTAGCATGAATAAAATATATTTTGCACTTAGATGTAAATTACAGAAGTAGCAATATTTGAAATAGGATTTTGTTTCAAGGCAACAAGACTAAATCAAACATGATTATCTTGGCTGTGATTGTTATGCCTTACTTACTATGCTCTATTTTCCTTGCATTTTAAATATGCAATTTTGCTTTTCTCCTATGTAAATGAATATTTTTCATCTAACATATCTATTTTTGGTAAAAGAATAATTTTCTTTCCTCGTCTAAGACAGAAATGTTGCTTAACACAATGCTGGAGACTAACTGATAAAGTATCACAAGGCCATTGCATGCATTCAAAAGCAAAAATAGGTACCCAGAAGATTCACAGATTTAGAATATGAATGTACAGATGATTATTATATAGATACATATGTACATAGATAAGCACACAGCAGCATTTAATATATATGAATCAGACCTCTCCTTTAGTTAAGTAGTACTGACCAACACTGCTGCAATCATTGAGACTGTGGCCTTTTTTAAAAATGAAAAGAACTGGGATAATTATAGAATTCTTTTCCACTGAAGATTGTAGAAGTCAATTTTAAGCCGAAGTTTCTCTTTGGCTCTGTGTTATTTAAGTTATTTTAAAGGGAAAATTCAGAAAAAAAGAGGTTTGGGCTTTATCCAGGGCATTTTCTGGCATGCAAGAAGTCCAGCCTCCTGCTACCATATCACTTTCTTTTAAAAGTTAGTGGTCACCTCTGCAAAGTGCACAGATTATATTGCTGTACATGTTCTAAGATATTAATAGCATTTAATAGACAACATGCCTGCTGGAAAATGGAAAAGAGGAAGTGCAAAATGCTCTTACTTCAATTGTAACTCTTGAAACACAAATATGATTTACAACTCACAAATCATTTTGCTTCTATAGCAAATTATGCTGCTTCAGACTGTTTCCTGTTCTCTGAAATTCACATATTCCACACTGAGTAAGGAATAGAAAACATGCAAGAGATCCGTTTAAGAATGGATTGAACACCCAATGAATTTTGGACACCTATAAATTTTCAATGTTAAAAACTCAAGTCAGGGTTAACAAACTAATTTTTAAAAAATACAACTAATTCCATCATGTGACAAAAGACAACCCAACATATCAAAACAAAACACAACCTGTTGAGAAAAAACTTTATAGCTTCAAATAAGAGTTGAAACATTTATATTTATGCAGACACAGCAGCTTAAGAAGCGTATCCCTCTCACTCAGATCTTTAAGTAAAAGTAAATGCCAATCTAAAGCTGCTTTTCAACATTCTCCGATGCCTGAGAAATGCTGTCACTCACTCATTCCACTCCCTCACACGGATGTAATTTCCGCCCCCACCTGTCGTCATCACATCTGGTTTGGTAAGCGGCTCCAAGGAGGAAAAAATCATCCTCTAGGCACTAAATCACAACAGATTTTGAGTGATACATTGCCATGTGCAGGTATGAGTATTTGTGCACGTTTGTAAACATACCTAAAACCTCAGCCTCCACAGAGCATACCTGGGGAAAAAATAAAAATGAAACAACTTTGTCCAAGGCCTTGACCAAGCTTTTGTTTACTACTGATATATTGGGGTTTAACTCTCAGCTCAGCTCCAAACAGCAAAACACAAGACAAAATACAAAACTTCACGTGCCACAGAATTGCACGTAATAATGAAGCTGAAGAAGACTTCATCTAGCAGGCTGCCTACCTGCCCCATGAAACCATCCTCAAAAACCGACAGCAAAGGAGATTTCTCTGTACCAAACCCACCCATTCCAGTACCTCACTGCTGAGCAGTCTCTCTTAAGGCCTAAATCCAACCCTGTCTATGACAGGCTTGGCTTCTCTTGCTACTGGAAAACTTTCACTGATGTCGGAACTTGTACCAAGCTTTAAGCCCTTACAAACAGCAAAGGGGCTGTACCCGCAGAAAGGCTCAATGCCAAGAGATGAATACGTCGGGATGAGGTGTTCACCGCCTGCCTCACTGAAACAAAATCAGCGGGGCCCCGAGATATGCTCCAAAATCAGTGGAGACCCTGGGGCACTAGGTATAGGGCATGTCATAAAAATACAAGTTGCCCTCTCAGTTTAAATACTGTGTGTATTTGAAAAAAACACACTGAAAGCTGTGCATGGTCTGGAGAGCAAGGAGGAACGCTCCTGCGCTGGCAGCTGAGGGCTGTTCCTTTTCTGACCATGCAAGACTCAAAAGTATAACTTTCCTCCTTAGCTCTTTCTTTGAAGTTAAGCTGGGGGGAAAGCAGGAAACAAGCACACTTAGCAGCAGGCACAAGAGCAGCCTCGCTCGTGCTAGTGGCCACCATTGCCAAGGAGGCCGAGAGGACCCATTCCCACCTAGGCCCCGACTGCGAAACTTTGGTTCCGCGAGGCAGCACCGCAGCCGAGACGCTTGCACGAGGCCTTGCGGAACGCACAGAGCCCCAGATCCGCTGACATCTGCCACGGCCTGTGGTGCTCAGAGTCATGTGCCACCACACGACACCATGCACCACCAGCGCGTGCCCGGCCCCGCCTCGGCGCCCTGCACTCACCTTCGGACACCTCCAGCTCGGCGGCTCCGTTGAGCTGGTAGAGGCACCAGTCTGCAGCGGCGCTCTCGCCCGGGGCTCCGCCAGCTACGCACAGGGGGAAAGCGCCGTCAGTTGGGCCGGGCACGCGGCAGCGCCTGCACCACGGGTGGGCCACGAGGCGACAGGGAGCAGGAGGGAAAGAGCTGGGGCACAGGGAGCAGCAGAGCTGGAGCCAAAGAGCAGGGGCACAGAAAGGCGCGGGGAGGAGGATGAAGTGGCAGAAGATGGAACAGAGGATGCGGAAGCCCGCGAGGATGTGCGAGCTGCAGGGATGTGGGAAGCCCACAAGGGTGCGGGAGCCCGGAGGGATGCAGGAGCCAAGAGGGACGCGGGAGTCCGGAGCGACGCGCGGGCAGGGAGAGCCGTGCCCAGTACCCTGCTTGTGGGACATGTGCGGCGCCCTCCGGAAGGCGCCCGGCGCTCGGGAGCTGCTACGTGCAGCGCTCCGGGCGCCGCGGGCCGCCGCCTCCCGCTGCTGCTGCTGCTGCTGCTCCCAGCGGAGCGGGCGGCGCTGCCGCGGGCGCTGGGGGAGCCGCCGAGGGAGGCCGGGAAGGAGGGAGGGAGCGAGGCTCCGCCCGGAGCTGCCGG
>VWPW01031899.1:707819-788442 GCA_013389825.1 Crypturellus undulatus
GCGCTGCGCCGCGGGCAGTCCCTTAGCTTAAGCCGAACGCAAAAAAAAAAAAAAGGTGCTGCGGGTGCATTGTTTGCCCTTGTGGTTTGACTTTGGGTGCTGTGGAAGGCTTTTTTTACTACGTTTATATTATATTTATGTATTTATATTTATTTACATGATTTTTTATTATATTTACTCATCCAATGGCTCATCAAGGAATCTCTGTTGTGCTCGTGTTTTGTCTTTTTTTTTAAACCGGGTTAGTGGGTTTTTCCTCATATTGCCAAAAGAGCCCTTAGAAATTTTGTAACATGAAGTAACTTTGTATTTTGGGTTGGGTAATCGCTGAAGATTCCCTCTAAGAGAAGTGAAACATCTAAGTACCACTTTTCAGAGAAGACCCAGTTGCTTGAAGCCCTCGTTCCCCTGTTACTAAATCAGAGGTATCAGCAATTTCATTGGCCCAAAATTCCACAGATAGACCCCAAGGATCCGCAGATCCTTCAAATGCTTCTCTAATAAAGTGGTGCCTAGGATGACCCGCTGTGGGATGCTCGCATGGCCGCAAAGAACTCTGGTTTTGGTGTGCTTAGTCATTACGCCTGGCTCATGAGCGACAAGGTGCTATATTTTAGTATTTCATGTCTGCATTTATAATTTATAAATTATAATTTATAAAGCATTTTATTTATTATATTCATTCAGTAAACGTCACAGGGTACTAGAAAGCTTAACACTGATAGAGAGTTCCAGTATTGGAAATATATCAAGATCTTTTTTCCTGAAAGGAAACCCATGGGACCTGGTAACAGCAGTGGTACCCCAGCCTCTGTAAGATGTGGCATCTGGATGAGTGTTTGTCCACATCCTACCGTTAGCTACAGTGTGGCATCCAAAGTAAAATCCAATTTTTTACATTTAATAAATTGGTATTCAGATAAACAAAGTCTGGTTATTTATACTAGGCCACTGTGTACAGTTTCAGAGCATCTCATTAGCTGGTAAAGGTTATGAATTAGAAAGCCCCTGCTTTTGCTTGCTAGTAGCTTCATTTATGGCAACAATTATTTTCAATTCTTACCCGCACCAGTGGGGTTTATGTGTTTTCATAACTCTGCAGGAGTGGGTAATGTCACACTACATAAATCCAGTGCAGTCTGGGTTTGAGTCATATTGAAATTTTTCTGTCTGATACCAAGACGTTCCTAGATGTTCTCCTAGGTTTAGAGATTTAAATGCCTGTCTTCATTGCCTCGTTGAGAAAATATCTTCAATATGTTATTTAGCAATAAATTTGTAAGTTATTATGCAAAATATTTTAGTATTGTATTAAATCTGATAAGTCCTTTTTCAGCACTTGCAATACAGTAAAATTACTTAAAAAAACTTAAAAATATATTTGAATTGGATTTTGCAATCACTGTAAGTATTCTTGGAATTGGGTTTATTTTTTGTGGCCAGTGAGAAATTAAAATTCCCTGGAAAGCACTTGAGTTAAACATCTAATCATAACCTTCATTTAAAAAAAAGAAACAGAAAACAACAAAGAGATGGAGAAGGATTGTAAAGTCATTGAAAAAGAAGCCATTGAAAAAAACATTATTTAGATAAATCCTCAAGTATTTCAAGCCATTCCTCCTACAGTCAAATGGTTTCCTTTTGTTAGTGACACTAGCATTTTTTACAAGGATAACTGGATTTCAGCTAGGGAAAATAGGAGGGGAGAAGTGCATTTCTGGTTTAGATCACAACCTTCTGTTCTTATTTCAAGATTTCAATTTTGCCTGAAATTTGCCTGAATTAAAGCTACAGATTGACTTTTCATGTATCACTGTGTAAGAGGTTTTAAGGTGGATGAGGGTTCTGTATCTTAACCACTTCCAGGTGTGCGTGTGTGCTGTGGTGGTGTGCCCTGAGCAAGTATTGGCAGCTACCTTGACTCTGGAGTATCTTGTTTATTTTACCACATGGTTTTTCATCAGAAAATAATAAGTACAGTTGTACAGAGCATCCCAAGATGGCACACGCAGAGTTTTTCACTATTGCTGATATTTTTCTCCATGGTAATCCTTCTTGGATCAGTTTGTGTATTCCTTTAAGTAGAAAAGTGATATAGTTAATATTCAGGTAACTGAGCTATAGGTGTATGAATATATATTTATATTTGTTAAAAGAAAGCACAAACATTGCAAGAAGTCCTAGGGTCTGTCTTGTTGCCTGTAGTTATGGTCTATCACTTTTAAGGGAACGGTGGAAGACTGGATCTAGCCAAGCAGAAGTTACTTTAGCAGAGACGACTTTACCCGACATCTAGTTATATACCATTATTACTATAATTTAAATTAACATGTTTTTCATTTGACACCATATGGTGCATTAGAACCATATGAGGGTTATTTGGTAAATAAAATTATACAGTACAAATAAATTGTATTTGCTGAATACATTTGCATTCCAGTAAAATCTATAAGCCTTATTCTGGAATCAAAGTGTGTATAAACTGTATAGAAATAGAATAAACACATGCTTCTCGCAGTCGATGAGCCTACATCAAAAGTCAAAGTAATTCTAGGATCTCTTGGCGGGTGTTGTTTTACTCCATGCAAAAACATCAAGTAAAATGGAGTTATTTTTCATGACTGGAGCGTCTAGGGCTATACTAGGATAATTTTTAGTTTATGTATCACTGTTATACCCATAACACACACCCACAGCAAAGAGTCATACTCTGCAAAAACAACTGTAGTAATCCAAAACAGCAGCCAAGCAGAAGAGCAGAAATGGAAGACAAAGGATGAATGTGTTTTTCTTCCATGTTGGTGCAAAGTCTTATTAATGCCATTGCTGATTTATGTGAGGCAGTGAATGACAGGGTCAGTTGCTCCCAGTAAGTTGAGGGCAAAAAAAAAGCCAGTACCTGATGTCTGCTGGTCTTGGAGGAGGCTGCAACGTGTCCTGGTGAGGTCGCCCAACCAAGGATGGGCTTTGGAGCAGATCGGCTCCCAGGCTCTAGCTATAGGTGTATGGACCTTGGTCATTCCATGTGCTCAAAGGAAGTTCCTGACTAACTTGTGCATTGCCCCCATGACTTTTTGAAACAGCCATTTAAATTCTTAAAATACAGAGATTGTTTTAAACTTTTTCTGCAGGAGAGTATGCACGCTTATGCAGCGAATGTCTACACATCTGTTGTGGAAGAGCTGACGAAAGGAAAGCAGCGCAAATTTATTGCTGTGGAGCAGGAGTTCTTCCGCCTCTGGTGGGATGCAGTAGCCACAGATGTGCATAAGCAGCAGGTAAGTTGTACAAGAGCCAGACTTTCTGTTAATAAAAAATCCATGCACTTTTCAGAGGCAAGAAGAGGCAAAGTAGCCTAACGTTTGATTTTACCAAGGTCTCCTGTAGGCCATCTCTCAATAGGCTCTGTAGCCTATATGGTACTTTTAATGAAAGAACCTTAATTCTAGAAGCAGTTGCAAGAGGTTAAAACTCCCAGCCGTAAATTAGAGTGGTAGGAGGTAGTAACCTTTGAATTGAAGATTCTTTGCACCTTCAGTTCTTGCTTGGTTGGCGCCTTTCTTATTTCGGGGCACACTGATGTAAGATCTAGGTCACTTTGAAAGAATCTGGTTCATTATCTGAGGCTTATGAACTGCTGCCCACTGCTCACAAAAAAAAGGACCTTTTTTTCAGTTGAATAGTGCTCAAAAACTCCCATTTGTAAACAAGAGTGATGCAGTAAAAGACAATGCAAGATTCAAGAAGAATAGCTGTTTCTTGGGTCTGTTTGTTTATGAACTGCAATCCCTTTCAGTTTTAGAAGTTTTAATTCAAGCAGTGTTTTTCTGGTACAGACGTTATGAAGCTGTGATTGTCATTTCTCCTTCCCTCTGGCACACTGAAATTAAAGACTGGGCCAGTAACCTAGAAGCTGGTAACATTTTGCACCACAATACACGATACTTAAGCTTTGGACCCTAAAACCAGAGCATGTAGAGATGCAGTTCCCCATAGGTACTGATCTGAACGTCCCATGTGTTGCTTTTGGAAATTGAACATATATCAGATATATCGTATCCCTCGGATTCTGAGGAAATGGCTTATGTTCCACATATTTATTCTTTCCATTAAAAGGAATGCAGAAGAATACATGTTTATCGCTTTGACCTCACTAGTGCAGAAGTAGTAGACATGAGTTTGCCTTCAATTTCTTAGCCTAAATACTGGCACTTATGGCTTTTATACGTTTTAAGTCAGTTTATGGTTGATTATCTGAAAAAGAAAATTCTTTTAACCAAAAACCAAAATTCTTTTAAATCTATGCTAGAAATGTTGAATATCAAATAACATTTAGGAACTATAGTGCTTGTTGATTTTTAACATTAGGAATTTGCAGGGTATTGGACTTTGAAATTAGGTCACTGATTACTGTCCTGCTTTTTTCCACTTGAACTCCAACATTAGTGATTTTCTATAATACAGCTCTTTGGTTTTAATTTAGCTTTTTTTTTTTTTGATTAGTATTTTACTTAAAATACAGGATTTAATTCTAGTTCCTCTTGGAATATCTGCTTTGGATTAGAGTGGTAGTATTACAAAGCTAGCATAAGATATGGACTGATAACCAGAGCTGATTTTACACTTCAGACAAGAGGGTATTTTGTAGTGGACTGTGTGCCAGCAGTCCTGCAGAGGTGAACTTGCTAGTTCTCAGGGAGGTTGTTTCCACAGAATGTCCTTGTGAGACACATTCCTGGCAGCTTCTCATGGCCAGGCGTCAGGGCGGGATGTCGACGGGGAGAAGGTGTGTGGCCACGTCTCTGATTCGGAGCAGCGAGTTGGTAGCCGTGGTTGATAGTAATAGGTACCCTGAGGTCCAGAGAAGAGCTGTACTGCTGTCTGCTGACAGTGCTGTCTGGTTCTAGTCAGTGAAAGGACTGGTCTTTACAGAGGCATTTTCTAGAGTTGGAAACTATTTAAATAACTTGAATTACATTTTGTTTTCCTTGAATTTTCAACCTTTTAGTGGTTCCACAAAATTTTAAGGTTTCCCCAGCCCAAAGTCTGGATGAGCCACCCTTCCAAACCGGGTGTAATAGCCACACATGCTTTTCATGTAGGTCAGGACCAGTTCTGTGCTGACACCAGATATCGGTTATCTGGTCTCCCCACATGCTAATCAGTCACCACAGTTGGCTGGAACTAATTTGTGAATGCGTCGCCCTGAAGCATTTTCACAGCATTGTGAAGGAGAGGAATGATTGTAATCAAAATTGACAATCTGGCATCGTATCTGAGCAGACACAGGGGCATTCAGTGAAGGTTCCTGGGGAAATAAACATAATAGCTCTGGAATTGTCATCCTACATGACAAATTAAAAAAAGAAAAAGAAATTGGTGGAGAATAACATACATATTTATACAGACTTTCTTTGATGGAAGCTTGAGATACCTTTGAAGTTTCAGGTAGTGAAGCAACTTCTTTTTTAAAACAAAGACAACTCCCTAAGACTCCTAGAAAGGAGCACTGACTGTTGTTTTCCCCACCATACACAGTCCTGCATCTGGCTTATTGCTAAAAGTTGCATCTGATATTATGCTTGCTGCTTTGAGTGGCTGAAATCAAAATTTCAAAATCTAGTTAATATATTGGCATTTTTAAACTAGGAAAAAGAGCAGAAATAAAGGCTAGCAATGATTTCACTTAGGCAGGCAAACCTTATACATGTAGAATAACCATTCCTTACTAAAACATTTTACATTTCATGCACTGAGCAACCTGTGATTGGTTTTGGAAGTACGTGGAGCAGTAGTATCCACTGACTCCACCTGCCTTGTGGCAGGGTCTGAGGTGGCTCTGTGTGGGGACAGCAGCCCCGGGGTCCAGCCGGGTAAGGACAGACAGACAGCCCCCCAGGAACCATCACAAGGTCGGTGTCTCTGGGGCAGGGAGTGTGGATTCTTTGTGCCTGCTGGCTGCTGTCTCTCTGAGCCAGGCAGATCAATGCACCATGCAGCTTCCCCATCCGTTAGCCCCCAGTACAGCAGCCTTTTACTCCACTTTTGTCCAGGATACATTTTTGACAAATGTTGAGTCAGTATTTTGGTCAGTAATATGAGCTGAAATGACTTTGTGGCCTGCGTGGTTAAGACTAACGTGGCATTTATCTTCTGTATCTTAACTTCAATATCACAGGTACATCAGCTGCTTCGAGAGGGACGACTGGAATTTGTCATTGGAGGGCAAGTGATGCATGATGAAGCGGTAACACTAATTGATGATCAGATTTTACAGTTGACGGGTATGTGTATTTGCATTTAGCCTTAGTTTTCACTCTTACGACCTTGAGGGCCTTGTTTATTTTTCAGTTCTCCTCCCAGAATTTTGTTATTTTTTTGCTCTTCAAGAACTGGTAAGTGGCTTGATTTTTTTCTTGATGGTGGATTATTTATATAAAAATCTCTACTTTAAAACATACTAAACAGTTCTGCAGTAAACAAAAGGGTTGCTAAGTTGTGTTTAATTGGTGTAAATTATAAACTCCTTTGTAGCAGAGACCTTTTTAGCCTGTGTTTATTTGAGATCTTAGATTCCTGGAAGGATGCATAGGGTGGAATTAAGGGTCTGAAACACTCTGGAAGAAGATAGCTGGTAACAATTCAGAGAGGATGGTTGTGCTTTGACTAAGTCTTCTGCAAAACATGGGTCATGGGGACTTTGCTGAGGTCATTCAGGCTTAGCTCAAAGACTTGCTTGGTGAGGAAACCCCCCATTTGTAATTATTAACAGCTGTCAACACCCTCTGCATAGGCATGTATTTACAAGAGATGCACTGTTCTGCATTTTAATATTCTGACTTCTGCTACCAGTTATTCGGATCTGTTTTGCCTCTCCATTTGATGATTTAAAGGGTCTTTTAGTATTTTGAATTATCTCATTTTGGTTAATGAAAAGAAGCAGTCCAGAACATGCCATTAGTATGCTATAGATGCGTATCTGTGCCATGAGGATGCAGCATGTTTTCTTTGAGGTGAGAGGAGATCTGTTAACATCAGCTGGCATCCATGGCTGATATAACACCTGCCCATTTCAGGCCTGCCTTGTGGACAGCTTTCTACACAGGACAGCAAAAGGCCCGGAAGCGGTTCTGTCGCACTGATGTGACTGCACAGCCACCCGGGCCATGTTCCTTGCGTGTCCGTGTTATCAGGAACACAAGAACAGCAGCTGCTTTGGACTCTCACTGAGTCACCATGTCACACAAAAGGAGAAGGGATGACTTTTCATCCCATTCTTGTGTGCAAAGCTGTTTATATGGGTCTCAGAACACCCAGCCCATTTTTTTTTTCCTCAAAAGAAGACACTAGTATTGAGCAGAGAGCCCTTTTGTTAAAGATGAACTTTTTCTTTCCCTGGAGTTAGTTGCATAAGTCATTATTCCTAATTTCATATTTAATTTTGTGTATAAACGTATAAAGTCTATTCAGAAGAAGATTCAAGTTTAGTGAGTTTAGCAGAAACAAAAAATACTAATATGTCTTGGGTTTTAAGATCCCCACTTATCTTTCCTAAAAGTACTCTGCACAGTTTCCAATGATTCAAGTAGATGTGAACAAAAGATGTGTCCTTGCATTGTATGCAAGTTCATCCCGAAAAGCCAGTGCAGACATTTGGGGTCTACATTTCATGTCCTCTTCTGTCATCCAGCCAACTGTGTTTTTGTGCCTTTCAAACTGTGCCTAAAATGTGCTTTAGTTAGAAGAACTAGAATGAACCCATTGTTTGGGAACATTTTCATGGAAAAAGTCATTAGCCATGGGAAAGATGAAGGGGAAAATATGCAACCTCAGTTTGATCAAACATGATCTTAAAATTTTTGGAGTTAACAATGTAAAATGGAAAAGATAAGATTGTATTTTTGAGTGGTTCTAGGCACAGTGCAAAAGCCATAAAACTAAGATCCTTTTTTGGTGGTGAGGATCCTGATGTGATATGTTGGAGTTTGTTAAACTAATTACTTCCCTGGGTTTTTTTTTTACATCCATTTAAATAATATGTCTGAATTTGCCCTATGGTCTGCTCTTTTGACTTTATTTATTTTAAATTTTAAAAAATAGCATTTTAGGATTACTGGTAACCTTTGTTTATTTTTCTTTTTCTGTGATATCATAAGAATGTTTATTTTGTTTACTGGATGTGTTCCCCTGTCCCTTTGTAAGCAAAATGAGAATGAATTTTCCTGAGAATCAGTAGTGACATTTCATCAAACGGAAGCTCAGACCGTGTTTGATGTCTCGCTTCAGACTTCAACTTGCCTGATGTTGGTCTGAACTTAACCTGGCCCTGGGTGCTGTTTCCCAGATCTGTCTCTAGTCACAAATTCTGATTGTTATTCAGCTTTTCTGAAGGTAATAAGTTGTACTTGGCAGAGCAAAATAAATATGGCCAGTGAGAAATTGCGGCTGAGAATTGTTACATTTCTGAAGCCTTGAATGCTTGGGAAAACAGCAACGAAGGAACTACCCTTCTGGTGCTTATCCATAATGATATATGTCTATTAAACTTGTGAAATGGACTTGTAAAAGGGTGCCTAACGTAAACGAATTTTCCTTTACAGAAGGCCATGGTTTTTTGTATGAAACCTTTGGGGTCAGGCCTCAGTTTTCCTGGCACGTAGATCCTTTTGGAGCTTCAGCTACAACACCAACCCTTTTTGCTTTGGCTGGTTTTAATGCTCATCTCATCTCTCGAATTGACTATGATCTGAAGGCTGAAATGCAGAAAAACAAGGTAAAAGTATCCCAAGGATAGCCCAATATCCCCAAATAACCCATGCCAACCTCTCCTTAGTACTCTAAACGATGATATTAAGAAAAGCATATCTCTGACTTGTGCAAGGAAATGCAAATCTGCCTTGGAAAAAGGCATAATAAAATTAGCCGATTGAGTGAGGGGTAAGAGGGCATTGGAATAGCAGTGTTAGAGTTGGACACATGTAGAAATAAGATGTTTTAGGCTTCTCCGAAAAGAAATATCTTTTTTTTTAATATCCCTGCTTTAAAGTGCAGCATGTATTTGAGGGCAATGGTTGTCATGCTTGGAACATTTAGTTGTTTCTCTGAAAACGGTAATACTAGATCAGTCAGGGTTGCAGCTAATCAGTGTCTTGCTGAATTTAATTTTTGTTTCCAGTTGTGCCTTCTCTGGTGCAAAAAGCCCCAGACACGGTAAATATTTTTCCTAAACAATGCTGGACTCTGGTCTGTCATCAAGTTTATACACTGAATGATGTGCAATTAAGAGAATTTCATGTGTGTGAGCAGGCTTTTAGGCAAGCTTTTGTGAAGCTTGGGTGAAATTTAAGTCTTTCTGAAGAAGAAATATGTTGATTTCAATGAAGCAAGGAGCTCCCACCTCTCATTTGAGGTGAATTATGATACTTTCTTTCTGCTAAAACCTCTTAGGAGACTTTGAGAATCTTTTCCCATCTTAACTTTTTTTTTCAGGCATCTGACAATCTAGAGGCTTCCAAAATTGTTAAAATTCTATTTGAATTGAATAGGCATTGATTTCTGCTGACTATAGTGCAATTTAGACTACATCTGAATCTTTTTTAGCTTGTAGATGTTTCAAGTTCAATTGAAATAAGTAGAGGGTAAACTCTGTGGAAAGCTTGAACAACAGAAGAGCAGAAAATAAAGACCTGACTTTGTCTGAGGTTATCTGGCTGATTCTTAAACCAAAGTACTCTTAAGTAGTACAAATGACTGATGTACTAATGGAGAGTAGGGCAAAAGGAAGTTTTAAGGGTGATACCGATGGTAGTTCTGTACTTGTCATCAGCAATGATGATCTCCTTTTTCTGGTTTGCTTGTTTTCCAGAAACTTCAGTTTGTGTGGCGGGGTTCTCCTTCCTTATCTGCAAGTCAGGAGATCTTCACCCATGTTATGGATCAGTACAGCTACTGCACTCCATCACAAATACCTTTTTCAAACAGGTCTGAGGATTTCCCAACTCTGCAGAAATGTTTTTACTTCCAAGTTTTCTGTGTTCTTGGAGTTAAAGCATTTTCTTTGTCCTTTTTCTTTCAACAATATTCAGCTTTCCCTCATAGGCTACATATAATGAAAGTGCAGTCTGGACTCTGTAGAACTGAGTCCACTAAGTCCACCCTGTTACGCACCATGAAGTGTGCTCAGTAACCTAATTGTCGGAAGCGATATTTTGTATTGATAGTCTTAAAAAAATACTTTTAACTCCCAAGTTCACCATGGGCTTGAATATTGCTAGTCACTTCCTGGATTTTCTATGAGAGATTTTCAGCCTTTCTGGGTTGAGATGGTTTGTACTGACTGTTTATAAACTAGAGAGACATTTGCAAAAAAATGTGTTTACTTTGTGGAAAGAAACTTGAGCACTTTTCAACAGTAGCATTAATAAGACTTAAATCTGAAACTTCATCTCACTCTTTGGTGATGCAGTAAAACCCTGTTTGTAAAGAAGTGCCTTTGGGGGCAGATGTTCACTGTTAGGGAGTTTGCCATTCTGTCCTGTAATTTTTTTGGTCTATGCTAACAAGCAGCAGGAATTTGAAAAGATGCAGAGTGCAAAAGAAAAACAGACAACCTGCCCTCACCCCCAGAAAAATGCTAGAAAGTATATGCTGGGATTGGATGTAAACTGTTTTGTTTGTTTGCTTCTTCTTCCCTATGTGTCTCTGTTTTTTTTTATCCCAGCACTTCTGATGCGCTGGGTTTTGTTAGTTTGTTTTTCTTCCAGTTGAATAAATCCCATTTATAACCTGTTGCTCTCTCATCCCACTTAGGTCAGGATTTTATTGGAATGGAATTGCCGTTTTCCCAAATCCGCCAAGAGATGGTGTTTATCCAAACATGAGTCTCCCTGTTACAGCTGCCAACATTGAGCTGTATGCACAAACCATGGTTGCAAACATTAAGCAGAGGGCAACGTGGTTCCAGACAAGCGATGTCTTGTGGCCATGGGTGAGTGTCTTCAGCGTGTGATTTATAGGTGGCAAGTGCACATACAGCATGGGCTGTGTTGAGAAATGGCACTTTGCCCCAGTGCATGGTGCCTACGTGCTGCTACCAACCATCTGATGGTAAAGTGCACGCAAAATGTCTCCTTAGCATTTATTATTTTTGAAAATAGCTGCCTCGTGCCAACTGTCTACCAAGTCTTCCACCCTAATTAATCTAGACGGAAATGTGACAAATTGTAAAAATAACCTCTTGCCAAACGGTATACTGCAATAACGTTTCCTTTCTCCTCACTTCACCTGTTTTTTTGCTCTCTTTTCATAACCACTTAACAGAACATAGCCCTAAGTAAATAGAAATGATAGTGTTACAGGACTGTGAATTAAATATTAAATAGCCTAGGTCTGTCCTAAATAATGTGTAATCATTTTCTTATACACTGCTTGTGTTTTGTTTGGAAATAAAACAATTTCCCAATTGGTCATCCAGACAGTTTTTCTGCCATATGCACTCTAAATATCATTCAACCTCTGCCTATAGCACTGACGTAGTCTAGGTATTTGTAAAAGTCATTAGAAAAGTATAGTTTTGTATAAAAAGAGCATCTAGTCTGAGTTTGAATATTGAGGTATGCTGTAGACCCCATAATTACAATTAAAAAGGATAACACTTAAGGTGGGTATTTCACCAGAATACCTGGTTTGTGAAGAGAACAAAGTTTTCTGGCACATGCAGTTTTCTGAGTCACCAGGCTGTTTCTCCCCTATGCTTGAACCACAGCTGCTTGTATTGACTCTTTTCAGTAAAAGGAGAGGAAAGAAGTAGGATCTGTGCAACAGGGAAAGCTGAGATGAAGCAGTGAGAAGGGAGTTGTGAATGGTGTGAGTCAATTCCAAATTCCAAGTAGTAAAATATGAAAAATTCACTCTCCAATTTTCTGCTTTATTTGCATTGCTTGTGATTCCCACTTTTTTTTTTTTTTAAACACACTGAAGTTCATTGCTCATTCATGCTGCTATGTAGATTGCTACAACTAACCATAGCATTTTTCATACAACTTGGAGTTCTTGGATTTTTTTTTCAGTTAAAAATTTAGGGAACTCACAGCTTCCCACTTGATAGTCTAGATGTGAGGTCTGATCCTGACAGTTTGGTGGCAGGTTGCATGAACAAGGCAGTGTTGATTCATAACACAGAGTGCTTGTTTGTACAGGAGGAGACACTAGGTTTGGGGACAGAGTGAAAGTTCAAACCTGCCACTTTAGAGGCCATAGAGGTACCGTGACATATGGAATTGTCTGGAGGGCTGGAACTGATCCTAGGATGTCATTTGGCTGTGTGTTTGTGTTGGTTTTACTGTAGGCCTAGTGCTGCTGTGCAGAATTTTAGGTACTGTGTTGAGTGCCGGTGTGAGTAGCCTACCAGCACATCCCTTCCTGCAATGCACAGTGGCTTGTTTTCTATAAGGAAGTTCTTGTGGATTATGAGTTGAAAATAGCACTGTATAAATGCAGAGGAGCATAAGACTGGTAAATGTTACTTGTTCCTTAAAAATATAATTAGAATCTGCATTAGCAAATCTTGTTCCCACTGACTGCCACACTTTTCTTCAATGTTTGGTTTGATAGGACTCAGTAGCTCCTTTCAATGTGATGTTATTTCCCAATTTCTGCTGGGTGCATGCAGGAGATACCTAGATATCTCAGAAGAGCCTTTCTGATTTGGAGACAGAATTTCTGCTGTTCTGATCAGCAGCTTCCCTATTAGATCTGAGAGATTTCACATCCCGGCACTTTCTCAAGTTGGTTTTCTGCTCATAAGAATGCTCATGGAAATTCCTTGTTTTCCAACAAGAACAACGAAAGCAATGAGAAAAGAAGCAAAAGTTCTTTTCTCTGGATATGTATACATGTGTTTTCCGGTTGTCACCAAAAAGTTGTACAGTAAGGTGTGTCAACACATTTCTTTTTATGTGTAATGTCATTTACTTGTCAGTTAATCTGTACAACTAACCTGATCAATTCTTGTTGTTTTTGTAACAAATAATGCTCAAATGAGCAGTCAAGATCAAAAGAAATACCGCATTATGAAATTGTTAAACAGGTCCTTTTAAGTTAAATGGTACAAAATTATCTTGCTGTTCTGTTTTCTGAATTTCAGGGCTGTGACAAACAGTTCTTTAATGCATCTGTGCAGTACTCCAACATGGACCTGTTGCTGGATTATATTAATGAGCATTCTGATCAGTTTGGAGTGACTGTGCAGTATGCCACAGTTGGTGATTACTTCCAAGCAGTTTATAACAGAAATCTTGCATGGGAGATTCGGGACTCTCAAGACTTTCTTCCGTATTCAACAGGTAATCAAGTTCACAACTGCGTATCTTCCTCAAATGTGCATATTTAAAGTTTTAAAGAAAATGAGAAATAAATCAAAATGCCTTCCCTTCTCCTTATGATAATATTTATTTTTTGCTATCAGTTCACTTCAAATAGGACAAATTGATCTCAACTCAGTGGTATAAGAAAGTAGTAGTTAGAATATATCCTAGGGGTAGTTGGAGGTAAGAGATGAAGGAAGAGAGCCTGAAAGGAAGAGGGTAGGAATAGAAGAACTTGGCAAGAAATCTAACTTGAGGGTTTGGGTTTGCTGCCTTTAAATAACAGCAGTGCCCACAGAAGAGCTAAGCAGAAGGCTTATCCATGGGTGTGTGATACCATGCAGATTTTTTAATGACCCAGATAGTGCACTAATTAAGTTCTGTTACAATAAATGAAAGATCTGAGAAAGCAATGAACAGTGAGATAAATCTGTAGACCTAAATCACCTGATTGAAATTTGTTAAGATATTTCGGTGTATGGTTGAAGGAAAAATACTGTGGTGTATGGAAAACGCTGCAACTGGTTAGCAGGTGGCAATGAAGAGGCATTGGGGAAAAAATGATACCAGAGGGGCTTACATGTGATGTCATATATAAGTAACAAAACCACATGTTACATTAATTTAAACACAGCTGAAGTCTTACGAAATTGGATGGGACTTGTCTGCAAGGCCTAAAGCAGAGATCCTAGGACTCATTTTGCTTCAGGTATAGATTTTGAGTAACTTTGTTTCATGCGTAGACACTGAATTTGTTCTTTTCTCTGCCTCCCACCTGTGGGCATGCACCTGTAGTCTAGATGTTCAGCAGTATCCTGCTTGCTTGCTATGCCCCTTACTCTCTTCTCTGAAAATCAGCTGTCTAACCATATAATGCTTCAGGATCCATGGAACCATGGAGAAACTGATAAGTTGAAAGGCACTAGAAGCAGATAGATGTGTGGCTGAGTAAAGCAATGTCCTATTAATACCTAGTAGGGGAACTGGATTAGAGATAAGAAAGAAATGACAGGAGAATAATCTATAAATGTCTAAGGGAAAGCGGGTCAAATCACCAATAATGATGCAGGGAATCTGAGAGCTCTTAGGTTACTGGTAGTGCAGTGGTATAGGGATGGGTGAGAGTAGAACAACTAGTGTCTGCACTCTACATAGCTGGAGGCAATCCGGTCTTGTAGACTGAATGCCCATTAATGCTTGGTGCTTATCTGCAGGGTTGTTATTGCATGAAAGGAATTCAGTTGGTGAGCTCCCCAACTCCATCTTTTATATGAAGGTAAATCATGCTAGGGAAGGATGACTTGTAGATTCACTGCAAAGGCATGTTTCTGACCCAAACTAAAACACTGTGGTAAAAGTGAACCCCTTCTCAGTTCTGAAAAACTGTGGCTATAAGTTAAGTCCAGCCCTTGGAAGAGAAATGCCTCTTTTTATGAATTTCATAGCACATGGATTGCAGTTGCTTATTACTTCCAGCACTACAGCATCTCTTCAGAAAGGTCTGAAAAGTAAAGTGGAAGATGGGAAGGAAGGTATTGCCATACCCAGCCTCACATTAATCCCTTTCCCCACTATTCCCCAGATCTTTTTTGAGTCCTGTATATCGATGCATGCAGAGAGAAGGCAGCAGCTAATTTCTTAGTTTCTAAACTCATTAATGAGTTTTGTGGTGCTGAAAAGATTGTCATTAAAGTACCCATTCTCATACTTACTCATGACTACTGCTACATAATTGCACTTACTCTTTTGGCA
This sequence comes from Crypturellus undulatus, assembly GCA_013389825.1. Taxonomy (NCBI): domain Eukaryota; kingdom Metazoa; phylum Chordata; class Aves; order Tinamiformes; family Tinamidae; genus Crypturellus; species Crypturellus undulatus. The sequence goes on from VWPW01031899.1 coordinate 722,936, forward strand.
CGGTGGATATATTCATCAGACTATTAGGACCCAATTTTAGGTTATACTTCTAATATTCCACGGTGTGTCTGTTAACTTCTTAAATGATTAAAAATAACCATTGCATCCTGTGAATCATTGCATGGCCTGATCCCTGACTCACTCACCTCCCCCCTGGGGTTCGTGTCATATCTAACAATTTACTGATAAATTCATTGCCAGTTCTAACTGCTAATATCCTTTTACATCTGGGCTCTTACCTGGGTCTTTTGGCACATTTTTCAGGCAGGAGCCACTTGTCACTAGTTTGCGTAATAGCAGCTCCCTCCGTGTTCTCGGTGGTGCCCACACATCGATGCAATCTCTTCCCCAAAGGCCTTACTCTGCCTTGCAACTGTGGGATAGATTGGAGTGCACTTTCTCCCACGTACTGTTCGCTTCTTGATGATTAATCCTCCCTTATTCTTCCTATGCCATTTTACTGTGAGTCACTTATTGGGCTCAATGTCATCACTGACATATGCCTTGGAAACTCAAATTTTTAAGTTCCAGACATGTATTTCCTTTCTCTACTTTGCATTCATTGTACTGTGCTGGCATGTGCGAACTCTCTTGCCTGTAACCTTGAAAACTGGAATGAAATTCATTCTGTTTGAATTATTACCATTTTTAGACCAATAGGATTTTTTCTAGGGGTTTTGACCAGAAGTTCACACTTGCTAATTGTTGCCTTTGATCCCAGTGTGATGGCAGATTGATATAGTTCTGTACATTCACTTTGTATACAAAACACTCTGGAACTCCTTTTTGTTAAAAAATATATACATATACATATACATATAATATATTTCAATGGCTTATCCAAAAAAGCCTCACCATTTGGCGAGGTTTTAAAAATAAATGCCTGCTTTCCTGGTTTGTCATAGGAGCTACTGGAAAATGTTAGCACAGATCAACTGTTGAAATTCTTTCCACTGACCACTTGAGGGCATGTTTTGATGTAGTTTGAGGTGCTGCAGTAGTTTGGAGTCAATTTATTTCACTTCCATTTTGAAGAAATTTAAGGTCAGTCTGTTTGTGTGACTGAAAGGGAACAGTATGGCTTACAACAACAAATAACCATCAATTATATTGCACCTCCTTTATTGCCAAGATATACAGTGTGCTTCAGTGGCACTTTTAGAGTTGTCTTGTGCAGGTTTAGAAGTTTCTGCAAACTCAGATTTATTCAGCATGCAGCATCCTCATATGAACAGTCATGCAGTGTCCAGAGTGTGTGTGTGTATCTGCAGTCCTCTGCAGAGCTGGCAGCTGCCCCATTTCATTGATGTATAAACCCATAGGTTTCTTTCAATTTGCTTAAGAAGTTGTACAGTGGTAGTCTAGTAAATAACAAATAAGTGGTGGCTGAAATAGTATTTTGACATGTACTGGGACTCTTCAACTCTTACCAGAGCCCTTCCAAGCGTGGACAGGGTTTTACACTTCTCGGAGCACACTGAAAGGGATCGCGAGGAGAGCCAGTTCGCTGCTCCATGCCGGGGAGTCCTTCTTCACCCAGTACGTCCGGACACAGCCAGCAGGCTCCGTTTGCAAGTGTCAAGCCCTGAAGCAACTTCAGAGCCTTAGATGGGCGGTTTCAGAGGTAAAGATTGATATTTTTTCTCATATTGCCTAAAAGTAAAATTTTCCTTTTGCATTTCATTTAGTATGTCTCCGGCTTGTTTTTGTTTCTGCTGTAACAAGTCAAAAGTAAAAATTTAGCAAACAACTGTCCCAAACCAAGACTTAGCATCAGCAAAACTCAACCTTACCTCCAGGATATGGTGACTGGTAGATGTTTTCTTCAGCTGCAGAAGGGCTTACAGTTCCTAACTTTAAGCATGTGAAACTCCTTTTCTCGATATTTTGTTACCATTTTTTTAAATGGTTACAAAACCACATTGATCAAGCTGAAAACTACTGATAATCTCCATCTGCAAATCAAGAGAGGAAATGCAGATCTGTTCCTTCATAGTTCAGCTAAGAGATTGGTCTCATCAAAAAAAAAAAAGCATTTACAGACCCTTTGTTGGTAGTATTTAAAAAAAGAAAATTTTAAAAAAGGGCCAGATCTCTGTAGGAAAAACAGAGATCTGTTTTTTTACAGTGTTTTTGCAGTGTTTGTGATTTTTGTGACTTGACTTTTGTGACTTTTTTCCAGGTCATTTTAGTAGTTTTTAAATACTAAGAAAGGCATATGTAGAAAATGAAACCTGTGTGCGTCTCATCGTTTCTTGTTTTGTCCTATGTGTAGTCACTTGGAATTGGCAAAACAGATTTGTGGATGTGGTTGCAATACATTATTATTTTTAAAGTTATATATCTGTTGGATTATATTAATGCAAATGCCGGTCTGTAGCTGTCATCCAGTTGCATTGTAACCCTTCAAACTACTTTTAAATGCAAGGTCCAGCACCATGATGGTATAACCGGCACAGAGTCTCCCAAGGTGAAGGACATGTACGTGGATAATTTGATGTATGGAATGTTCAATGTAAAAAAGCTGATGGCTTCCATAATCTTTGACATGAACAACGCCAAGAAGAATGGAGAGGTCTATTCTCATGTTTACAATAAAGACTCAGCAAAACTAGGTAATTCTTAAAAACAAAAACAACAAAAAATCTTTTCTGTTTATCCCAGTTAGTTTGAGAGTTATCATGTTTTCTCTCAAGACATTAAAAATTTTCTGTATCACCAAAGTTCTGCAAACTAAGCTCTGTGAACAACAGCTAGAAAATCCTGTTTGCTTTATGAGATCTGCTATCTTGAAGGAAATTCGGATGAATTCATGAGTTCTCAGATCTTGGGGTTGCGAAACTGGGACCGTTCAGCTGTTGTCAGGTAGCTGTGCTGCAGCGCAGACATCAGCTCAGCTCCCAGACCCTGACCTCAACCTCGTAGCAGGAGGTGGTGGCGGAGGTGGTAGCTAGTGTAATTACTACCCTAGCCCCACTGGTCAACATAAGCCTCTGCAGTAAGAAGCACAGTCATAGTTGAGAAAAGTTTTTCCTGTGGTGTACTGTCAGCATATGTAAAAAAAATGGCAGATTTTTTAGAGTATATTCTAAAGATGGTACATTACTTTTTATTTTTACTTCGGGAACTTTGTAAACTCTCAGATACAAAGAATGTCATGGGCTGCACAAGAGATGAGTTTGGTTTGCATTTTTTTTTTCAGGGCTCTTTTTTGCATTATGTTTCTTATTTGATCTGTGTAAGTCTGAAAGTTAATACTGCATGACAATAAGTTGCAATAAGCTTATTTTTCACTCAACACATTTGCATTCAACTCAGGTATCACTTGCTGAATACAGGGTCTCTATGTACAGAGTAAATAGAAAAACAAAGCAGGAGTATTTTTTATTAAGTACTGTAAAATGTGTGCTTTTTTCAATCATGATGTTGTACTGCAAGGTTTTATGTTAAAATTTTGTAAGATTGCACTTAGACAGACTTCTTACTTTTTAACATCACTTGTTAAAATACAAACATAGTTGTTGTGACTTACGTCTCCTCTGCATGTATACAAAGGTACTGTGGATGTTGACCAATACGTTATTGTCTATAATCCACTGGCATGGAACATCACAACCTTCGTCGTGGTTTCTATCAGCCACCCATACATCCGTGTATATGATGAACTGGGACGCTCTGTACCTGCACAGGTACTTCAGGTTTCTTTCTTTCTCTTGCTTTCACTTGCCAGTTCTAACTACTTTTTCCTGCATCCTGACAAAGCATGGTAAAATTCAGCATTATAGTGGAAGGAAAGATTAGTTCAGACTGGGATTTTCCTAGTCCCCCTTTAAGTGAGTGTTCACATGCCTATTCTCAAACTAGGAAATTCTTTTTTAAAATGTCCTAAAGGTCCTGGTCTTCTTGTTTGGTTTGTCCTCCTTGTACCCCTGTTGTGTGCCACCTGGCACTTCTTGTCATTACTGGTTTTTTTTCATTAAAAAACTTCCAGGGTTGATCTGTCCTCGTCTCCTTTGCCAGAAGTAACCCATACGTGCATATGAACAGCCACTTCAGTCTAAATGAAACTTTTTTTCCAGCAATTAGAAGGTGGTTTGTTGAGGTTCTTTTTTTTTTTTTTAAGTTAATTTATTTCTTTTTCTCAGATGTGCTGTTCAGAAGTGCGCCTTCCTTCTGACATGCCCCTCCTCCTCAACAAAAAGAAATCTTGAGCTCTGAATGCTCATGCGAGTATGTGGTTGAGAGGGACTGGTTTTTTCGCATACTAGTCACATCTCCAGTGCTTCAGTCTCTCTTCCATCATTTAACTGATAAGTCTCGTATGTGGTTATTTGTGCTTATACATGCAATTTGGCCTGCGATTGTAATCAACATCTGTCATTTCATGTTCCCTCACAGGTCATTAAAATAATGCCTGCCTGCACCTTTGCAAACACTTAGCCACCCTCTTTACTTCACTAGAATGGCTAATTTGAACTAAACTCTCAGAAAAAGTGGTACAAATCCACATGGTAATTAAGAAATATGAGAGCAGTTTGTTTAGAAATCTCTCTTGGAAGAAGTTTGATTTTAGTGATTCGGGGCTTGGAAGACAAGAAGAAAATTGCCTTGCAGGTATTTCTTTCTTTAATGAAGTGGTGTTGTATGTGTTAACTTACAGGTTCAAAGCTCAGCAGAGTCCCATTTTACGTATGATCTGTATATCTTAGTTTCAATAAGTGGCCTGAGCTACAGAAAATACAATATTAAGCCTTCTCTTGGTAAGCAATCTGCATTTATTGGAAAATCAGTTCAGTACAAACGAAAAGACATAACCCGTGGATACCAAAAAAGGCAGCGTTTGTTTCCAGTGGTTAACAACTGCTACGAGGTCATGTTTGACCAAAACACTAACCTAATGCACAGCATTACAGAGAGGTGAGCTTTTCCTGCTTTTTCTATTAACATACCAGATTCTGTAACACCTTTTATAAAAGTAAATCCAAATACTCTATCATGTAGAGTTACAATTACTTTATTCATCTCCAGTTCACGTGTGGATATTGTCTACAGAGGGAGGACACTGTCACAGAAATCATGCCATACCATTTCTGTAACGTTGTTGCCCTGTTTAATCATGTAGTCATTATCTGCCTGTTAACTGCAGTATCCAAACCTCATCAGAAACTTGTTATATTCCATACTAAAAGGGGATATGAATGTATGTTCTTATTAAAAATAACTTGAGAACACACAGTACCGTTACACAATGAGCCCTAAGTAATAAAGCAAGAGCTTTCTCCTTCTAATCAGTAGAGCTTTGTGGGTCCTCTATCACTATTTCTGTGGCTGGAAACTACAAAACCTTTCAAACGACAGCCAAGATCCCTTGTGATTAGACAAATAGAGCATTGAGGTTGAGGTGAGTTTGGGGGTTTGAAGATCCTTTTCCTCGGCAGGTAGGAATTGGCCTGGTTACTTCAGCTTTGGTGGAGCTGTGTCATTTCTGAAGGCTCAGAACTCAGATTATCTCAGTTGCATACTGATAGCAGATCCAAGATCTCTTTTTCATTGAATCCATCCATCTTTGATGTTTATATTTGTAATTCTGCCTCTCAGGAGGGAGAATTTGTCCAGTATAGTTGGCAATAGGCTTTAAAACTATGGATGGCCCTGAATTGCAGAAGTACTTTATCTAAGTGCTTTCAGATCCTGTCTGATTCTAAATCCCAATTTACACTTCCTATTTAATAAGAGTAAAAATCCAGATTTGAATCCCATTCAAATACAGTTTTCTGGTAGGCCATTAGAGTTGGTATTGAAAACTTATGAGAAACAGGGAGCTTTTTTACTTCACAAGACCTCAAGTAACCCCAGAATATTTGGCTTTACAAAAGTTTACTTTGTAATAGTAGGAAAGAGTGAACTAGAAGATCAGAACTGGGGAAAGGTTTAGGGAAAAAAAAAAAAAAGAAGGGGAGCTTTGACCCTGAAACCTTGCAGGGCTTAACTGCAACAGGTCAAACTTCCAGATCTTGCCTTGCCCCTCTGCTGCAAATACCCATAACAAGAGCAATGAAAAAGACTTGGGGGTGTTTTGCTTCTTGGTCACTATGGTCTTTGTATTAATTCTCCCTAAAACTGTTGGCAGTTTAAATTCATATGCCATGGACCATTGAACTGGACCATCTAAGAAGCAAGTTTTCCTGCTTTGCCAGCAAGGAGCTATAATCTCCAATAGAACAATAGAGTGAATAGCTGAGAGCAATAGCTTAAATTAATAAATTAATTTGATTAATTAATTAAATAGCATCTTCAGATGGTTCTCCAAAGATTGTGAAATGCAGTCCTGAATAGTTCATCTGTCAGCTTCAGGGTGAAAGGAGAATAGATTATGAGTGTGGATTTTGCCATTATATTCTTTTTATCAAAGATGAATATGGAAATCTGCATCATACCAGTTTACAGCTTACTAGCTACAAAACTGGATAAGCAAACCTGAGTGTTAATGTAGTTATATGCTTTATTTTTGTATGGGAGGCCAATCTTTGATCCAAAGAAACTTGCTTTTGCATCAGAACAGTGCACTAATGTGAATGTTGTTAATACTTTTAAGATATTTTTGTCTTATTAAAATATAGAATAACATGGAAATTCCATTTATTTACATGCTGACAAATGTCTTAACAGGAAGCACTTTCATTCTCTGCCCTCCTTATTTACTGAGTCTTATAAAATCAGTTATTCTGATACTCTGAAATCTAAGGAAGAAGATTTTTCTTATGTTCCTACCTCATTCCCATTGCAGTTCAGCTTTGCAACTATTACGTGCAAATGTATTTGTTGGCAATAACCCTTTTCCTTTGTGAATTCGCAGGGAGACTAACCAGACTGTCCAGCTGACCCAGGAGTTTCTCGAGTATCGTGTGAATGGAGATGTGAAGAAAGGACCCATTTCAGATAACTACTTATTTGCCCCAAATGCTTCAGCTGTTCCAGTATCAAAAGCAGTGGGATTGGAAGTAGTTTTTGGAAACTTAGTGACAGAGATACGCCAGTATTTCTACAGGTACAGCACTGGTGCAAGTTCACTTCACTTATATGTTCACTCCTCTATAAATATATGCAAAAGAAGTTCTGTACTGTTTAGGTCTTAAAAGATCTAGCATGCAGCTGGTAAAGGTAATGCAAAGGAAGAACTTCTTTTACTAAGCCGTGCTATAGAAGGAAGGAGGTGAAGATTGTTTGGAGTTGCTTTTATTGATTCAGCTTATAATATAGCTTCTGTTAAGAACCAGTTTTCATGCAATTCTGTGAAAATTGCAGCTCCATATGGGTAGGATTTAGTTAGGACACTTCATTTTTTTGGCCTGTAGAAACCATTCATATAAAAAGTTAGTTTATGACAAAAAGGAGCAATGAATCTTACATGACAACACTTGGGGACTGAAGGAGCTAGCTACTTTTCTCTGTTCTCTGCAGTTTGTAACTTCTCCGTCATCTTCCCCACCACACAATTATTTGAGTGACGACTTCTGGTTTAAGCTAGTTTGCGTTGTACTGTGATGATAGTTGAGAAGCAACTTCTGAAAGCAGGGGGGATTTTTTTCCTCAAGATTATCATTATCCAGGTTGGAAGACTACAGAAATGGAACAACATGACTTTCGTAGAATGTATTGCTTAGGAAACTGTAATTATTTGTAAACTTGCTTGTTAATGTTGCATACGCGTATGCAGACATCTTGAATGATTTGCAAGTCCTGACATAATGGATCTTTCCTCTCATTTTCCTAGTAATGTTACTGCTCAGGAGTACATATATGCCATGTATACCAAGATGTATACGGTACCAGAAGGCTATGATGGAAAGTTGCTTTGCCACAGGCTAGAGCAAGAATACAGCGCTGGGCCCTTGGAACCAAATCGTGAGGCTGTTCTAAGAACCAGCACAAATCTGAACACTGGGCAGCTGCTCTACACTGACAGCAATGGGTATCAGATTCAGAAAAGACCATTCAAGGCATATGTGAATAACACAGTGGCTCGGGTAGGCACCAGGGCATAATCCAGTCACGTGTGTGTGTGTTATGTTCATTCTCTGTTAGTTTTAACTAACTCTGTTACTTTTAATTTTGACACTGCCTGACGGACTGTGTTTTCAGAACTATTACCCTATGGTCCAGACTGCCTATATTGAGGATAATAGCACAAGGCTGGTGCTGCTTGCAGAAAGAGCTCATGGTGTCTCGAGTCAAGGAAATGGCCAAGTGGAGGTAGTAAATGCTTTTGTTTTTCCAAGAGAGAATAAATTCATGTGTGCTGATGCAGAGAGCAAAGCACGATGGCTGATCCCTGCTGTGACACTTAACCTTATGCAGGTGATGCTTCACCGGAGGCTGTGGAACAACCTTGAGTGGGACCTGAATTACAATCTCACTTTGAATGACACTTCAGTGGTTCGTCCTGTGTTCTGGCTGATCTTAGGAAACAAGAGCCTCACCAGTATGTTGTATCGGCCAAGCGGCCTGGCATTAGGACACAGACCAGTTGTTATGTTTGGAGCATTAGCAGGTACCTCATTCCATCTCCTTGCCTATTTTTAGCATCTGAATGGCCTATTTATTTTGTTTGGATTTATGTTAAGTTTATAAATGTAGATTTCAAGCTTTCTGTGCTTGGGGAAGGCAGATTTAGAGCCCTGTGATGAGTTTGCATTAATTTCCAGCATGGATGTTGTCCAAGTGTATGAAATGTTTCTGTTATGTAGTTATCTCTGCTTTCAGAGGAGAACAAGTTATAAAGCATCTAACAAGAACAAAATATTCACGTAGGGAATTAGTACCAAGTAGCTAGTGCACCATCTATTTACTTCCTGGACACTGAGTCCTTAAAAGAATATTTCAAAACAAGGTTATTAAAACTATTTGTTTGATTTACTAACCAAAAGTGAAGACTTGCAGAAGAATAACAACTTCAATTTGCAACGAAGTCAGCTTTGTGGGAAGCTCCAAAGCACTTCCCTGGCAGTTACTCCTGCTCCTTTTTGCTGTGTATCTCAGAAGGCCTCAGAGTAGGAAGAAGAGCAACTGCTTTGGATCGGCCTGGGAAGCAAAAGCAGGAATCTTTTTACTGCTGCCTGGTGCCCTAGCCATGCTTGTGTACCTGAGAAATGTTTGCTTTGTTTCATCTTGTGTGAAGGAGATAAACAGAAGCTGTCCAGCCAGCTCCAGCAGGATTCAGTGCACAAATCCCCTATAACTGTCCCATCCAACCTGCATCTCCAGACGCTGAGCATCCCGGGGTGGAAATACAGCTCTAATCACACGCAGCACATCCGCAGTGTTCACATGGGTAGGTACCACAGAGAATGCAGCTGCATATTATGCTTTAAAAAGCTCTGTCTGTTCTCTCTGTCTCCAGTGACTAATGCTTTTATTTATTCAAAGTGCTAAATCCCCTATCAGGACAGTTAACTCTATTGCATGATTGGTCTGCCCAAATAGCAACATTTTCTCCTGCTTGATTTAATGTTGCAGTTAGTTTCATGTCCTGTTAGCAGTGGCAGATGGAAATTTGCTGTTAGTGCCCTTGCTAATCTTCAAAGACAGGAATTTAATTCAAAGCAAATAGTGTAAAGCTCAAAAAATGATGTTTAAAAAATAGTTCTATTTTTTAAGCAGAAAAATATTTGTCTTTTGTTTTTCTCCTAAAGGTAAACAGAAGCAAGCTGATGCAGACTTCAGTCGTGTCCTGCTGAGAATTATGCACCTCTATGAAGTGGGAGAAGATCCTGTGCTGTCCCAACCTGTAGTAGTGAATTTGAAGGTAAAACTTCAGAACAGAATAGCACTTAGGGTGTCTTTGCCCCAGAAAAAAAGTGGTTCTGAATGGAACTTCTGTTACAGACACCAAAAAAGGTAGATTTGAAAACACTAGTAAAACTGTAAAAGGGGGCAAATTTTGTATTTCCTCAGCTTTGCTCCAAAGAAGCCATTATTGCAGAGGTAGCTGCCATAGACACAGTAGAAAGGTTTGCATAAATATCTGTAAAACTGTTTCGATCAGCGTCAGCTTCTGTATCTCTATTTGCCCTTGTGTCGCATGAACTAGAGCATCTTCTAAAGTCCTTATTGCCCTGGTTAATAGATCAGTGCTATAGATGGTCCACCTGCATACGTGGCCAGCGTGTGCAACACTGTTCACCTCTGAATAAACTGTGATTTGATTACTTGCTTTTTGGGTTTTGTTCACAGTCCTTGCTGAGGGGATTAGGATCAGTAGTGTCAGTGGAAGAGCGATCACTCACAGGTACCTGGGATGTAAGCACCTTGCAGCGCTGGAAGTGGAAGACTGCCCAGCACCCCAGTAAAGGTAGGTGAGCAAGGTGATGTCTGCACTGCTCTTTACTGCTGAAGATCAACAAATAGTCTAATTCGGGATACAGAAATATCTGCAAAAGTGAAAACGCATTGGTGTTGTGTATGACAGACCTGGGTGTTGGCACAGCCTGCAAGCAGTAACATTTAGAAAATACTCACTGCAAGTAATAGGTTGCTGCATTTCTCTGGATAATTTACTTTCCCTAGAAGTGTTAAAAAGCTTGAAATATTTTTGGAGTTAACTTTGTCCAGATAAAAGTGGCAGAGCTATGATTTCACGCTTGTGACATGGAGTGGTTTTTTTTAAGCTACTGATGAGTTGTATTAATCTAAGCTTAAGCCTGTGTCCAGAAAACCTAGACAGCTGGAGTTAAAAATCCCTTCTGTAATCAGCTTAAAGGACTCTGCTGATAGCATCCAAGTTCAGACTCACACTTAAGTCAAATGCTGTGAGTGACCTCATTTTATTCCTCAGTCCAGTTATTTGCTTGGGCATCCCTTCCATCTGAATATATGCCTTTTTTTTGTAAAAATTCTTGTCAAGATTTGGACCTGGGCTAGCTTGGGAGTTCGGTGCTGTCCTGACTAGGAACCTGCATACTTTAAAAGACTTAACTGTGGCCTGATGAAGGGAAAGCACTGGAGAACAGTGAATGCCTCTTCCCCTAATCTACTTTGAAATGGTCCTTGTAGCTTGTGTGTTGTATCAGTGAGAGCTATGGGCTGCCTCCAGAAATCCTAGAAATGCATGTGAGTGGATGTAAAAACAAGTTATGGATAAAGTGATTGATTGATGTACCTCTTGTATTGTGGTGCCTATGTCTAACCTTCTAGGTTAACCTAGATGAGAGCTAAATTTTAGCATTTTAGCAAACTTTCAGTAGCATTTGGAACACGGTGCTGCACAAGAATGGTGAGTAAATGTAGAGTCATTTAGAGGCCACAGAATAGAAAGAAAACCAGTTTGTGGAACAGTTGTGTTGGTGGTCTCTCGTGATGAAGAAATGATGTGCAAGCAGGGAGTTGCTCACATTTGCTGCATGAGTCACTGCATGAAAAGTAGGTTGTTGTGTATTCTAATATTATGAATGAGTGCATCTTAGCACCATGCTGCTGTAGTTTGAAGCAGATGATTTACAACATTGAGATGGAAAAATATGTACTTCTTTGTCAATGAATCACATATGTTTTTGTGTTTTGCAGGATTCTACAATAACAGAGAATCCTCAGAAAACTATACAGTAACTATTCATCCAAGGGAGATAAGGACTTTTTTTGTGTACTTTCAAGATCAATAAGGTTTGGCATAAGATTTCAAGAGTGAATATTTAATAGGTTCCAATATTTGAAGACATGAGTGATCTCAAAAAAAAGTCTACTGCTGTTAATCAAAGGAAGAGTCATTCTGAAATAAACTTTAAATTTGGTTAAACTTTTAGCCTGAATTGTGAATGTTTTTAGTTAATTATTTACAACTCAGTTTTTCCAAAACATGCTACACTTGAAAATGTACAGCTGACCTTGGTGTTGCAGTGCAAACATATTGGAGCTTTCTTGTTTGCTGTGGATGATTTTAAAGTGGTTGTTTCTGTGATGCTTCATTGTGGAGCACTTAGAAAGTCATATTAGTTCTCTAGCCTTGAATTGTCTTTTTAATGATGGCAATCTCCAGAGTCTTTTCTCAAGGTCTTTTATTGTTAGAGGAAATGACTTCGAAATCACAGAGCAGTAATTTGCCTGATGACATCCCTTTCTGTGGGAGGGAGGTTTGCCTTGCCAGGCCCTTGTGCTCTGAGCAGCGACGGAAAAGTTGCTGCTTTGCTGCAAACTGAAATTCAACGTAGTGCCTCTATTTCTCTGCATTGTTACCTTCATTTAAACCATTTCTCTTTTAATCCTCAGAAGTGGTTGGCTTTGCTTTGCCTTCTTAGTCTTTTCTTCTGGGTAAGCTGGCTCTAGGCTGTAGATGGAAGGTTTTTTGCCACATGGGCAGCAACTCCCTCATCACTGAGCTCCAAGCTGATAACCACAGCTACTCGTGCTGTGGTTGGGACACCCCAATCTTTCATACTTGTCACGCTCAAAAAACACACAGGAAAGATTTTCTTAATGGGAAGTAGGAGTTACGTAACAACGGACAGTGTTCAGGATTAAACTCATAACAGGTGCAAATTCTAAGCAGATCTAATTGAGCAGCAACTGAAGGAAGCTGGGCGGTGGCTGGTGTTTCTAAGAGTAAAATGTTGCACCTTTCCTTTCTTCCACTCAGCTCTGATCAATGTGGAGGGAGCTGCAGAATCTGCTGCTGTTCACATGTCACTAGACGTTTCTGCTGGGGAGGTACTCAGCAGCCGTGTGGACACAATCCTGGGCCACATGCTTGAAGCAGAAGGGTTGGACTAGGTGATCTCCAGAGATCACTCCCGGTCTCAAACATTCTGTGGTTCTGTTATTTTAATCATTCCCATAAAAAATCACGTAGCTCAGACAGGCCTGTCACTTTTACTGCACTGGCAATGGTGAACTGTGCTTGGTGCAGCACTGCAGAAACGCTATATTTCTTGGAAATGTAATATTAAAACTGAGAGAGGAAATATATGATTTTAAAGAGAAAAATAAGTGACGAATCATTTAACAAGTCCAGATCTAGGTTCATGTAAAACTGACATTTTTTTTAGCTGCTCAGCAATAATCTCTACCATGTGGAAACACTATTCAAGAAGAAATAAAAGAGATTAAAAGGAGTCTCCAGAATATTTATTGTGAAATCTTTGCTGGGAGAGCTGCTGTGGTCGGTTTTTCCATGTAGGCCCCCTATGTACACTAACTGGTGCCTCCGCAGAAACTGCCATTTCAGCTGTTGGGTGAAGAAAGGTGATTTCATACACTGCACTGGTTGTTTTTTATCCGTGGCGGTGAGTGAGCAGTGTTACCTCCATCTGCCCTGGTGCATCCAAGCCCGTTTCCCTGCAACATTAAGCTCACAGGGGAGACAGATAGCCCTGTAGCTGGGATTGCTGCAGTAAAGCACAGGGAAAGCTATTTTTATTTTGTGCGTGTATTTGAAAAAGGAAATGTGTTCGGCTGAGTCATGTTCCTTGCTGATAGGTTTTTGGTAGGCTTGTTAGGGTGAATTCTGCAAAAATTTAACTCTTGGCAGGACAATATGAACAGGAATGCCTCATTGCCAGCTGCTTTATCTGATTGTGGGGGGCTTTTGTTGTTGTTTTGGTTTTGTTTCTTTTTACTTCAGTTATGGAGACTTTTTCTATTTAGAACATGCTTAATATTAAGTTATTTTAATGCAGTTGTCATTGGGGAATAATTTGCAGAGTCATATCTAATACTGCACCAGAGACATCCAGGAAGGTGCTAAGAAGATGTCATTCTTGCTATTTTTTTTCCCTAGGAAATCTCAGCCCAACCAAATGGAAGCCCAGAGGCATTCAAATTACTCTTCAGGAATTATCCTTTTTCTTCCCTCATATGTATCAAGATAGGAGAAATATTGCAGTGCTATGTCAGGACCTCCTAGATATCATTCTTAAGCACTATTTCAAACTGTCCCTCAGATAGGACACCCAAAGAAAGGAATCTGAGGATGAAGAAAAAGTCATGCATGCAAGAAGCCTGTTTGTGTTATGGTAAATGGACTTTGTTTTTAATTTGGTTGGAGTTAATGGGAATAACAGTCACATGGCAGAAGTGCGAGGAGGAGACGGCAGAGCACGTGAGTGGGGAGGAAGGATGTGAAGAGCCGTCAGGATGAAACTGCTCTGTCACATCAGGAGCTCAGACTCTTGTGCAAACAGCTTATTTTATCCACAGTTCCTGCTTGCAGAAACAAAATATTTCTCTCCTGGGTCTGGCAAAAGATGCGTGCGTTTGGCTGGAGTAGCTGAACCTTTTCCTTCTATCATTCAGTGCAGTTTGGAGAGGTACTTCCAAACGCTGAAGGATTTTGTCCCGTGTCAGCAAACCTGCATTTTTTTCCCCATTCTTTTGCGAAGATTTCAATTTACATCAACCTTGGTCAGATATTTGCACTCACAAGAGAACTTTTCTTGCTGTCTCAGAAAAGTTTGCTCATAACCATGTTGTATGGAATGTGATATGTTAAAAAGGATGCAAATCTACCTCAAAGCTGGAGAAAATAGTTATGCTTTCATGCTAATACTTATCTTGAAAGTCCCATTGGCAAATGTATTAATGCAAAAATACAGACTTTTTTTTTTTGTCTATTATACAATAATTATGTATGAGCTTTAAAACATTAGATCAGGTAAAATACTTACTTGCACTGTTCAGAATTGCTTGTACTGTAAAGATGCTTTTGAAAATTAACTGTGGTGTCCATGATTGTCAAACCTGTTTTATCAGTCCGTTTGCGCTGTGGAATTTTTTTGTGGTGCCTTTTTTTTTTCCTCTCCTGCTGGATGACATTGCAGTTGTCAGTTACCTGTACAGTTGTCTGTAGAAATCATTTCTTTTTAATAATTTGAGTCAAAGGAGCTTCATCAAGATGCCCCTTATACATCACTTGATGTTACAACTTGAGAATATTTGAATTTAACATTGAATATTTGATTTAATGTGAGCTTATAACCCTTCTCACACACACCTCCTAATAGGGGAGCTGTGCTACCTTTAAGGCAACAGTAGCTACATAATTCTCACAACAAGAAGGAACTTTAGGCAAGATTTCAGCAAGATGATAATGAAATGTGTAATAAAGAAAGAAATAATACTTGGCATCAACATAGCCTATATACAACATCGTCATCTTGGATTTGGATAAAAAGATAGCTTGATTAGAAGAGGGTTGCTTTACAGACGGGCAGGTAAACAGAGTTGCTGAAGAAGTCTCGTTTTCATAAAATGCTTTTAGCTGAAGGACCGAACAAGTGCATGTAACTTGGAAATGAGACGGCTGCCAGATGTTGAAAAGCACAGTCATAATCAAAAGCGTAATGTTATCAGAAGAAAGAGGCTAATCTGTTAGTGTTAGAAGATAACTAGTTAGATAAAAGCGAAGTGTAAAGCAGAACTCTGAAACAGAAGCATCTATGATTGCAATCTCAAAGAGTGTAGGGAAAAACAGGCTGCATTTAGGTTTGCAGTCACCATCACCGCAAGACAGAAGAGGAAGCGAAGCAGCAAATCTGACACAATTTCATTTGTTGCCTTGAACATGTTCCGCAGAGACAGCCCATGCAGGCGCTGACCGTCCCGCACCATGGTCGCGAGTGCGCTGCGAGTTATCGGGGTTGTCTGGGTTGGCTCCTTGCTCAAGTCCTTAGGTGAGTTCTGTTTGCTTCGGGCTTGGTTTGGTTTTTTTGCTTGTCTTTGATAGTTCAGTTACCTGCAATTCTCGAGATGGATTAAGAAAAAGAGGTGGGGGGGAATGGATTTAATACTGGCAGAATTAATTCTCACAAAATATCTACCTCAAATAGAGTTGTGTGTGTGTGTCTGGGAGAACATGAACTATTTTCACAGTATAGAGATCAAAATTAAAGGGTGTGGGGGAATCCAGTGGGCCATGTGGTCAAGCAGAAGTTATTTTACAAAGGGTTTGCTGTAGAAAAAAAAGTGTAAAGGAACAAATCTTCCTTAGAAACACAAAATGATATTAAGTTAATCTATTCTCTCTTATTTTTCTGCTGTTTATTACTCCTATACTCTGTCCTTAGTGTTCTCAGCCTTTAATTTAGGCAAATACCTTGTGCAAAGTTAGCTCTATCATGCTGTGCACAAGTTTACAGTAACTAGAGTGAGACCATGTAAGTGAAAAAGATTTTTAGCATGAACCTCTAGAGCATGATAAAACTTAAAAATTTTATAAACCTCTGCTGCCGCTGCCTTTCATCCTGGCCATTCCTGTGAGGGTTTTGCAAGCGATTCCTCTAAGATGGGTCTAGATGCTTCACAGCAGAGTTGTGAACAGTCAGGCTGGGTGAAACAAGTATTTAGTCACTTGGAGTATTTACTAGCCTAGCACTGAGCTGGGAGGGGACTGTCCTGGATGTCTAGCTGCGCTAGGCATGGTGAGTGTGTGGCTGTTTCTAAGTGGGGGGCGGAGGGGAGGAAAGATTTGTATATTTCTGATAAAACTTACTTAGGCCATTTGTGCAACTAGAAATGTTTAGCCAAATCATCACATAGAATCACGGAATCGTTAAGGTTGGAAGGGACCTCTAGAGGTCATCTAGTCCAACCCCCCTGCACACGCAGGGTCTCCTAGACCACGTGGCACAGGGCTGCATCTGAGCGGGTTTTGAAGATCTCCAGGGAAGGAGACTCCACAACCTCTCTGGGCAGCCTGTTCCAGTGCTCTGTCACCCTCACTGTCAGGAAATTTTTCCTTAAGTTCTTGTGGAACTTTGGATGCTTCAGTTTGTGGCCATTTCCTCTCGTTCTGTCAGTGGCCACCAGTGAAAAGAGGCCAGTCCCATCCTCCTCACTGCCTCCCTTGAGGTACTTGTACACACTGATCAGGTCCCCTCTCAGCCTTCTCTTCTCCAGGCTGAACAGGCCCAGCTCCCTCAGCCTCTCCTCACAGGGCAGATGTTCCAGGACCCTGATCATCCTCGTGGCCCTGCGCTGGACTCTCTCCAGCAGCTCCACATCCCTCTTGTACTGGGGGGCCCAGAACTGGACACAGTGCTCCAGATGTGGCCTCACCAGGGCTGAGTAGAGGGGTAAGATCCCCTCCCTCGACCTGCTGGAGACGCTCCTCTTAATGCACCCCAGGACCCCACTGGCCTTCTTGGCCACGAGGGCACCCTGCTGCCTCATGGTCAACTTGTTGTCAGACCTAAGTAACAGATAAAATTTCAAAGAAAATCATGGAGCTTATGCTCATTGTTAACAGTTTCACATTTTAATAGCACAGCTGGTGGAGTCTTCTTCTCTGGAGACGCTCAGAAGTTGCCCGGACACAACCCTGTCCCACGTGCTCCAGGTGACCCTGCTTGGGCAGGGGGATGATCTCCAGAGGTCCCGTCCAATCTCAGCCCTTCTGTGTGACTCTTTAATGCTGTGTAGAAAACAATCTCAGCAGTCAGGTTGTAGAGTTCTAGGATTTGTGACCAGAGTCACCATCATTAGAACAAAAACAACAACAAAAAATATTATCTGACCTCTACACAAAGTGATTTCATATCTGAAGAAAATATTTTATACAGTATTCACATTATCTCATGTAGATCATCTTGCACATGGACAGTGAATGATGAAAAGATTCAGAACAGGAAAGAGCAAAATGCTGTCTGATACTGATACGCTTGTCTGATTCTGAGTCAGCCTGAGATGAAAGGCAGACCACAGACGTGGTGAATCAGCCTTGCGCTGAGTACAAAACTGCACACTAACTAAACTGATGAGGTCAATTTGACACACCAGAAACCAGTCCTTCCCCACCAACTTAGAAATAAGTTTTGACAAAACACTAAAGAAACTCACCCCCAAAATCTTGTACTTCTGTTGCTCATTAGAAGGAAGGACTCTTAATATGGTGACAAAATTATAGTGGGTTTTTCTTTCATTCTGATAAATTATCAATGACTCATTTCAAACGATTCCTTATCACACAGATGAAATTCAAGTGTTTAATATGCTTTAAAATTAAATCAGAATATATTCAAGATCTCTTATAAAAGCTTTTTATTTAAAATAAATATATTTAAGTATATTTTTATTTAAAATAAGTATATTAACAACCACCCAGAAAACATTAATTACAAATGATCTTGGTGAAGAGCTTTAACAGGACAGATAAAAAGTTTTCTTATCCTACAAGCTGTTGCTTGATGGAGAGGTGGGTAGCAGGAATGTCATCTCACTGCTGTTTTCACTTTTTCCACTAGCTACAGGTCCAAGTAATTTAGCAGTCGTCCAGACACCAACGAAAGTGCACTTATCAATTGGAGACTCCACTGAAATTGCATGTACTTGGGAAAAGAAAAGTTCAATTGAGAGGTATAGAGTAAGCTGGTATCTTGTCAATGAAGAGAACATCACAAAAACGTTAACCTCAAAACTTATCTACACGTCCAGTGTCTGCTATGAAAACAAGAATGTGCTACAGATAGAAGCTGCCAATGTAAATAGCACTGGATTTTATTACTGTGAGATAATTATTGAAATACCTTTCTGTGAAAAAGTATATGGAAATGGAACAATGTTGACTGTTGAAAATAAAGGTAAGTTAGCAATAGCCTGTGCATGCCATCTTGCTGGCCATCATAGCGTATACATTGTATTTTAGACATTTGCTCCCTCTCCCATGGTCTTTCCTCAACACTGTAGATTTCAGGATGAGTGAGACCCAAGCTCTGCTCTTTCTTAGAAGAGATTCAGTAGGATAGAGGTGAGACAAGGAAGGAGTCTGCTCTGTGGTGAGGAGGGGCTGGAGCAACCATATGGCTCCTCTGGTTATGATATGCACATTTTCCTATCTGGGAGAAAAACAAGGTCCCAGTTCAGAATTCAGCCTTGTTGAGCATTGCTACGATGAGTTTTCAAACACAGTTGTGTTTAGGGCACTGAGATGACGTATGTTCCACCTAACTTTAGAGACAGGATGTGTCATACGGAGAGGAAAATTCACCTTGCTTTACACAGCTCTCAAGATCCTGTGTCTCACTTGTTGAGAACGATGATGATCTCCCTCTCCTTTTCTGTATCTCAGCTACAGAGAAAGATGAGGTGACTAATTCTGACTAGATCTTTACCAAATATCCCTCCGATACCTCAGCAAGTCAAGTCATGGGAAGTAATTGCTCTATTCGTCCACCAAGTCCAGTTTTGGACAAAACTTTACACTGTTGACAACTTGTAAAGTTGTCAAAAGGAGTTGCAAAAGGAGGCACAAGACTGATCAAAGAAAATTTAGAAAACATCAGGAGCTTAGAAAACATCAGGGGCAAAGAATGAATGAAATAGTTTCGTTCCAAAGTGGGGGAATGGTTGTAACAGGCTGTTAAAGGGTTAAAATAATCTAATTTCTCTAAATGAGTTAAATAGTGATCTGATATCTCACTTGGTCAAGTAGTAATAGCATTTAAGTACAAGAGAAAAGATTTAGGTTAGACTTTGGCAGGGAGAGACTCCAATTTCAGGAGTAGTGAGCTGTAGGAAAAGTTGATTGTAGTGTCCATTGGTCATATCAGGTAGGCATCATAAGGAATAACTAACATATAGATAACCACATATAGATAAGTTGGGTAGGTGGATGGACTGACTGACTCTTCAAGTTGCTATTCCTTTTCTGTTACGATGATGTGCTTCTATTGTCTCTTTAAATAGTACATTCCTTTACTTGAAAATTACAGTTGCAGGAGCTGACTCACTGGAAAAGAGAGAGATGGCAATTTTGGCCATTATTCCCTTCTTAGTGGCAGTGGGAGGCTTGTATCTTTGCTACAAAAAGAAACAGGACTCAAAACTTTCTGGTGAGTGGCAGTATTTCCATTTACACAGACTCTCAAAATTAAATATCTGTCTTGGGCTGGGTGAACAGATGCACGTAGAAGGTATCACCAAGAGGAATTTCAAGATCAACTGTTGCTCCCCTGCTCTCTGCTGGGGGACGTAGAGTTGAGCCATTGGAGAGCAGTGATTACAAGGTCGATGTGACCATACTTGCAGCCACTTGCTTGAATTCTTTGTCTTACTTTAAGAGAGATCACTTTGAAGACTAAGGATCTTGGTCAGAGTTATTCATTCTGCTCATTTCTTAACATACCAAGAAAGTGAGGAGCCAGAATGTAGCTTTGGGTTATCAGCATTGCCTGTTGAACATGACCCACGGAGGAACTGGCTTTAGAGACTTGGTCACTAATTGTAGTTAAGTTGTAAACAATTTTAACTAATTGTTAATTTTTGTTGTAAAGTCCTGAAATGAAGGACATAAGTTGTCACCAGAGAAAAATGTGTGCTGCAAAGGAGTGGGACAAGTGTAATACTGGGCATCTGCAGGTGGTGGGCCAGGCCAGTGACACACAACTAATATTAAGGTTGCAGCATGAAGCTTATTCAGCTTGTGAGCTGCCAGGCATATGGAAAGGATAGAATCATAGAATCATAGAATGATTAAGGTTGGAAGGGACCTCTAGAGGTTACCTAGTCCAACCCCCCTGCACACGCAGGGCCACCTAGAGCACGTTACACAGGACTGCGTCCAAGTGGGTCTAGAACATCTCCAGAGAAGGAGACTCCACAACCTCTCTGGGCAGCCTGTTCCAGTGCTCTGTCACCCTCACTGTCAAGAAATTTTTCCTTAAGTTCCTGTGGAACCTCTGATGCTTCAGTTTCTGGCCATTGCCTGTAGTTCTATGTCAGTGGCCACCAATGAAAAGACCAGTCCCATCCTCCTCACTGCCTCTCTTGAGGTACTTATACACACTGATATGGTAGATTTGAGATGCAATTCATTGTGCAGGTGTAAAAGCCAATCAAAACAAACCCCCTGGGATTTAGACAAGTGAAGTGCCTAAACTCCTGCTTTGGTCAGTAGAGTTGATAAGGCGTAGATCTAGAGGGCTACAAAGAGACCAGTTGTAGTGTCTTCTGGAGGATGAGCGGACCAGCTCTCTAGACTGCTTTTTGTGGCTGTTGATCAGCTCTCCTTTGCTGAAGTAGAGTTTGGAAACCTGGAAGTAGGTGGTTTCATCTGCCAGCTAAATATCCCCCTAACACCTGTCATCTAGACCGTAGCCACACAAGAGCTCTGCGCTCCTCCTTGCACGTGCCAGTTTACTCTGATGAAGTACCAGTGCAGCTCTGGAACTGGACAATAAGCAAGCAGTGACCATATCTTGGTTTTGGCTAAGGTCCGGCCCAGCTTCCTATGCAAGAAGAAAGACTTCAGGAGGAGCAGATGCTTCAGGCAGCCGAGCTTCATGGAAGGAGTGAATTCATCAGAGAAGCAGCAGAAGAAGACACATCATGTAATTCTGCCGAATGGGTAAGCGGCTGGGAAATGACTCTCACTGTGAGAAATAGACCCCAAATGAGGGCCTGGGGAGTGCAAGCAGAACAGAAAGCATTCAACATGCTGTTGTTCCTACTACTTGATAAAAAGCTCTGAAGTAGAAAGAAATGTTTTATCACAGGAGAAAATACACTAAATAAGAAAGAAAGATATTTATGTGCTAGGAGACTATTGGATTCTGTCAATATGTTTAATGACACTCTAGAATGGAAGGAAAGATGGCAGCAGAAAGGGGGGAACATCAGTATAGAAACTGGATGAAGGAGCAGAGGAGAACACAGCGGTGGCAATAACGTGGCTATATACGTATTTGTGTGCCTGTCGTCTTCAGCTGAGTTCAGCTCAAGGGTCTGCTCCAGCAGGCAACAGCCAGTGAGAACAGGTAGCAGACTTCAGGCTTTTATCTTTCTGATGAGACTGAAAAGTAGAGGGAAAAAAGGAATTTAATTATAGTTAAAGTAGGTCCAACTTCCATTCAAACAGCTACAAACAGTTGCAAACAACATTGGAACAAAAATAGTAAACCACCACAGTAAACGAGTATTTTACATCTGCTACATAACCAAACTGGTAAAAATTAATTTGATTGAAGTTTTTCTTGTTTTTTAAGGCTGTGTCTGCACTGTATGAATCACTTGATCTTTTTTGCAATGAACCACGATAAAAGATGACAAATCCATTGTGACTGCTGTATCCAGCGCAGCAGATGAGGAAGTCCCATGAATGGGGGCAGCTGAAGAGTCAAGAACAAACGTGGGACAAGGATTTACTGTCGACTTTGACACTGAGAACTAAAGGATCATGTCATAAATAACTGATATGTGTAAAGATCTCTGAAACTGAAAACAATACCATAATTTGCTGCTGAAATATGGGTTATATGAGTCTGCTGTTGGAAGTATGTTAGTGGGACATTATAATATGCCAGAACAAATGTTGCTTCCAACAGTCTCTGAATGTTTTGTCATTGACTTTATCATAAGGAGTCTGTGCATTTGGAGTGTCTGCAGTTTTAGGAGGCCATGGCTTCAACTCTACCCCTGATATCCAGAATGCAGAGCTAGTAAGGGATGTATTGTCATACTTGGAAAGGTTTCAAGATGAAACAGTATTTTTCAACAAAAGAGTTGCTTCAGGCAGCCAATGCTTGTTTAATGGCATTGCAATGGCAGTTGAATGGTAATCATTCAACCAAATAGGTAGGCACTACCTGCAGGATGAAGCCTAATCTCAGGAACAAGCATCAGTGCTAACTATGTCTTAGCAAGGATGGTATGCCCAAAGGTATTACTTTCCTGGAGAAAGGGACTGCTGATGTTAATTCATTCACAATGTTTAAAGCCTTCCAGAGAAGGTAGTGTCCTATGGACAGTGAAATACTCTGTTTAAATGAAATTATGTATTATAGAATTATATCTAATTATATCTAATTATATCATTTAATTGTGGGGAGGCTTGGAGCAAATGGGTGTTAACACTTATTCCACTTTTGCCCATTCGAAAACTAGAGGAAGAAAATGAAGAAGTAAAGCTAAAAGTACAAATAAAGCCTGACTTCTGACATCTGATCAGAGATGAAAAGTCCTGACAGCAAAGCTAATTTTCCAAGGGCTATTGACTACTACGAACAGACACTGGAATGTTTATGTATTTATGTAAGCAGCATTGTTTTGTCTTCTGTCAAAGTTCTTTCAGGGCAAGCTGTAGGTTAGAGCATCTCCTCAGCTGTGCAGGGAGAAACAGCTCCATTGCTGCTTGGTTTCTCTCACAGCTTGTATTTGGCAGTGCGGTAAACCCAGGCTAGTTTCCCAAAAGCCCTTAAAATAGCTTGTGTATTTGAAATATGTGACTGATTTGCTACTTAATAGTTTCTAATGAAAGCTTGTCCCACGTTTAGTGACTGTTGTTCACCGAGCTGCCTCTTTGAGCTACCTCAAGGCTCATCTTTGGCTCACTGATTGTGTGCCCGGTTTGCTGGGCTGTTCTGTCACCTCCTCTGAACGTCATTCTGCACTGAATCTACTGCTGTATGTGCGTACGCTGTAATCACCAAACTGTGATTATTCCCTGTAGCACAGAAACATAAATTTCAATATCACATTTCCTGGTATTTATGTATAACCTGAATAAAACAAAAGGATTTTGTCTTTTTTTCCTTTTGAATTTGAGTCATTTGAAAATTTTGCAGGCAGTCCTGTAACCATAATATCAGGGATCCTTGGTAAGCGATGGAATGATGAGGAGCCTCAACTGATAATATTGACAAACCAGTCATCTGTGTGTGACAATATGACCAATGTCTTTTTGCCTGATAAGGTGTTTTCAGAACAGCAGTGACGTCAACTCAGTTAATGAAAATTTTTTGAAAAATGATTTTATTTAAAGTGTGTTTCAGCATTGCTCAACACAAGAATTGCTACAAAACAGAAAGCTGTAAGGTTTATTACTTTTTTTTCATGTGTAGACTTATAGCAGTATTCCTCTAACAGGAAACATCACATACAGCTGGAAAAAAAAGAAAAGCACAGAAATCAGTTTATCAATTTCACCAAATCTGAAAACAGGAGAAAAGGCAGGTGATAAAGTAAATTTTTCTCTACGTCACACCATTGCTTCCTCTTGGTAAGTGGCAGCTCTGTACAGGCGCAGGAGCGTAGAAAAAGTCAGGGAAGTATCGGAAGGGGAGTAACTGGAGCACTTGAGCTTAGCATTAGCAAAGAAATGCAGGGGTTAAACATTAAACAAGAACAAGGAATTGGGTCTGTGGTGTCCATCTGCTCTGAAACGCTCCAGGGTCTGCTGCCTTTTCATGCCCTGACTCTTGCCTTGAACCTGAGCTGTGGGCAGTGTGGCCCAGGAATGCTGTGGGTAGTTTAGCATACGTGCACCGTGGTCCATGGTCAGTGCTTCTAACACTGCTGTGAAAATAACTCATGAAAGGCAGTAGTACGTATTGCTCTCCTTCTACTTGAGAAACCCTGGGGCTGTCTCGTGAGTACAGACGCTTCAGAGCCACCACTGGGCTCATGGGCTTGCTCCGGTAGACGACCGTCCTTTCTCTTAGCTTGGCAGCTCTGCCACATTAAATACAACTCGCTCTTGTGTATTTTCTTTTTGAACACAGACTAACCTCAACCTAAAAATCTCAAAGTGGAAATTAAAGAGGGGACCGTTACTGAGCAAGAAAGGAAGTGGAAAAAATAACTACCATTTCATTCAAGCTCTGCAGGGAAAAATAAACCAATAGCCTCTGGGTGGAGAGAAGAGCCGTTAGCTTCTTACCTTGCAGTGGAAGCCGCGGCGCGGTGATGACGCCATGAGAAGCTCGGGCTGCGGGCTGGCCACACGTGAGGACGCTGCGCGGCCAGAGGCCCTCTCTGAGAGACCGTCCCCTCCGCTGGGCTCTGCCTGCTGGCACCAGCCTGGCCCAGCGTCACCGAGAGCAGTGAGACCATCACTAGTTAGCTCTGCTCTGAGAGCACATTAATGTTTTCAAGCATGTTGTGCTTGGATAGCGGGTTTCATCTCTGCTGTGGATGTTTACCTCATAGGCGCTGTGCGAGATCACAGCAAAGAGCTCTGCCTTGAGAAGCAGCAACCTCCAGGGTGTTGCACTGTCAACTATCAGATTATACAACAGAGGGAGGACAGCCCTGGCTGGGTTTCTTGAGGTTCCTGCTGGGAGCAGCACAGGGAGACCACAGTATCAGGAACAGGGGATGGAGCAGGACACGGGCAGTGGTGAGCACCTGGGAGCAGGCTGTCCTTGCAACAACCCCTCCAGTGCACCCGCTGGAGGAGCACAAGCCGGCGGCAGAGCTGCACAAGAAGGGAGCCCTTGAAACCCCCGTGCAGCTTTGAAGTAAATCCAGCCCACAGCCTTCGCTGGCTCTGGGGCGTTTTTGAGCTTGTAACGTGTTAAACAAGACACCGGCAGTGTCTTAATACAAGAAAGCTCATACAGATTGAGAATATACAAGACTATCTTCCTTTTAATACAGAAATATTTGTCTGTTTAAAAAAATGGATGTAAGGTGAACCCTGCGAGGGTTTTAGCTGCAGCGGAGCTGTCGTGAATGACAAGGAAGTTCAGCTCATGTATGGATAGACCTGATCCAAACCTATCTCTGGATTTACTAATTAATCCTGAATACTAAATACTCAACTTGTCTATAACTAAACTCAGCTTGTCTGTAACTAAACATTTTACTAAGTAACTGACTTTACCTTTTTACCTTTTATTAACTTTCATTTTTCAAACATTGAGACATTAATACTCTACAAATAGCAGAGACCCAATAAAGTGCATTTCGTGTGCTCTGTTTCATTTCCGTGTTCTTACAGCACTGTGGATTTAACACAGGTTTCTACAGGTTGCGTTTATGTCTTACAAAACCAGAACCTAGGCTTTTGGTAAAATATATATGGGCATCTCCTCTGCATTCAGTAACTGTAACACCAACAGCTGTTATGTTAAATACCCCAGACCCCCAGCAGTTACTGTCCAAGTAGATTTAAACACACTTAAAGGGTACATTTTAGCCAAAACGATGCAGCTGCTGTGTTTATTCCCAGGACTGCATTTCTTCAACGCATGTGAGCACCCTCTGGTTTCAGATCAGAGTTCCATCCTGTTTCGGATCCCAGCTCTTCACACTTCAAACTCAAGGACTTTCCCAGTTCTCTGCAGGCAGATTTTTATTTCCTTTTTTGTTTTGTTGTGTATCATCTTGACTTTTCCTGAGAAGCGAAATCTGAAGTTAAGCTTTCTGCTACAAAAACATGCTTTGTTTCCCACTTCCTCGCCAACCTTTCTCTGTCTGCGAGCCGGGGTCGGTGCTTGCTGAGGGACAGGTACCAGTGTTCGCCCGCAGCAGACGTCCCGTCCCGGCACTCCTTATCAGGGTGCTACGCCCTGGCCTTAGTCGCTGCAAACTAGAATAACTAGTTTGTGGAACCTGCATTCTGGGGAACTTCCACTCCAACAAACTGCAACATAAATCTCCTTACAGTGTATACGGAAGTCACCTCACTTTACGTAAAGTTATGTAATAGTAATTCAGTCTCCCATTTCTTCACAAATTAATGTTTTAAAATGCAGCCCAAAATATTTCTGTGATAAAATGCAAAGGTTTCCCCTTGATGCGTTGCCCAGACTTGTGTGTTTGCAGGCAGGAAACAACTTTCTTTTCCAGATTCCATCCCCTTGAGGAAACGATTTTGTACAATAAAGGGAAAGGAATATTGTTTAGTCCATGTGAGACAAACAGAGCCAAAATGTTTCTCCTTGTATATGAAACTTTCTTGAAAGCTTTTCTGCAATCAGCTCACATCATTCTTGCATCTCTTCTGATGTCTGATCATGTCATGAATCTGAATTCATGAATCTGTCTGATCATGTCATGGAGCAACTTTTTACTATGCTGAGCAGCATATCTGAGTAGGGTTTGTGAAGTATTTAAGCAGCACAAATTAGGATTGGACTACCTGGATGAGCAAGACTTAACCATAAGACTTAAAAATCATGCCTCAAGTACTTTGGTAGGTGGCATTCAGTTACTGCAGAGGGTGACCTCTCTTTCTGCCATTGCAGCAAAAAACAATAGTAGCTGTAGAAGCCTTAATGTTAAAGGTGCTGAGAATACATCCAGGAAACGATTCGATCATGGATTGAAAACATGATAAAAGTAGAGATATACTGCACATGCCAATATATTGGCTATAATATTTTCATTGACTTTATAATCTCATATAGCTATGTCCAGTGCATTAATAAATATGTTTAAGTAAATTCAATATGCTATGTATGCCAGTAAACTCGGTTTCCCCTGTACAGCTTTGGCAAACAGCAGAGTTAGCACCGCAACGCTGAAATTCACACTGCCGGTTGATCTGGCTCTTTATTTTACCCATCTCTAAACTTCACTTGAACAGTATGCAAGCTTATTACCTGGATTCGTGAAATACATCTTAAAGATATTTTGAGATGTAAAAGATATCACAACAGTGAAGCATTCATATATATTGGAGGAACATTCAGAAGAATTTATAAACTGAAAAAGTGCAGCACTGAGTATCACAATGCGATTGTAAGAACTCTCTGTGTTTATAGGTTATCATTGCTGCGTTTATCTAAATCCTTCTAGATGTATTTTGCCAGACAATGTAATAGTTGTATCATGTAACCACTAGATGTAAAGAAATTTACCACAAACTGTGAAAATGAAGTGACCTCTACAAACTGTTAACCAGACTTAGGGATGTTTTCAGAATCAGTGCAAAGGGGAAATCTTGTCCTTTACTAAAGAAAGTATTTCGATACTGTACATTCAACAAAAAATTCAGGACACTGGAAAAAACGTGAGTTTTGTTGTTGATTTTGGTAGTTTTGTCTGCGTAGAACATGCAGCGCTTATTTATGCTTCAGAAATTATCCTCATGCTAAAATGAAAGTAAAGTGCTTTTAGTAGTGCTGCCAAGGTGCAACGTAGGGAAATCGAGGAATTTAAAATTGTAAATTGTGTTTTTTCCTCTGTGCTTCTTGCATTCACAACAGATTTGTGGGAGTTGAAAAAAGTCATTCTCATGTAAATTCCTTCGCCTTTTGCAATGAGCTTTAAGTGATGATAAGCTCTAATAGAAGTCTAACATTTCGGCTATACAAATGTTGATGCGTCATAAATGGTTCTATAGAATAAAGGTGATAAGTATAATTTTTCAGGCCTTTCCAAAACAGAAGCTTCTGCAAAGAGCATAGAATAAAATTCATTCTGAAAGAGAAAATCAGCACAAGGTCATACAAATCTCATGTAAGCCTGAATATCTGGCCAAGTGCCATGAAATTTAAGTATCCGAATTGTTTCTGAAAATCACATATGCAGGTCCACATTTGTGTCACATAAATAATTTAAACTTTTGGCTCAAGCTAGGAACATCAAGACCTAATTCCGCATAAACCCTTAGTAAATACTCATCCAAGCTGAAAGAAGCAAATAATGGAATCTATTTGCATTAAAATATGAATAAAAAAATGTTTAAGTGAATTTGAACAGACCTGCAGAAGACAGTTTATCTTGCTGGGGAGCCAGGGAGCTGGGCTGGCATCAAAATCCTGCCTGTTCCCTTGCTCTCCTCCATGTGCCTCTTATTTTACTCTGTTTTTGCAAACAGTTGTAGTTGTCTGTTCTGTGCCTTGTGCACAGAGCTTTATATTTTAATTAAACCAAAATGTAAAAGAAAAAAAATGTACGACGTGAAAAGTTCAACAGTACTGATCGATGTGTGTATGCACACACATGAATGCAAATCTGCCACACCAAGAAAAACATGCAGTGCTGCCACCCTGACCTTTTGGTTTCTAGACATTCAAGTCCTGAGGTTTATTTTATGTGTTAACACAGTGTTAACTGCCTTCTCAAAACTCACATGTCACCTTCATTTGCACAGAAAACTGGGACAAGAATGAGGACACTGTTGCTGCGTAGTTATGTGGCCTAGGTGGGGACTCCATGACAAATCCTGTTGACTGAAGCACTTTCTGCCCTCTCTGCCTTTTCAAGCTGCTGTTTTCTCTCCCAGCTACTAACACAAATATGCATGACTCAAAACTGAGAATGCAAGAGGTGATGATCTCGTTTTGTTCAGGTTTCTTTCAGAAGGAGGAAAGGATTTTTCTTTCAGGCCACATTTAATATTTATGTTAGGAGTATGTGCCAAATCAGGCAAGAGCAAAGAAACGCTGGCACTTGGAGCAACAGCTAGTGGCATTTTGAGTTCATGCAAACCCTAGGTGAGGACCATTTCTGACAGGGCCCTTTCTTAGCTCTCCTCTTGCTCCTTCTGACTATACTCCACTGTTTTCAGAAAGCACTTGATACAAAAACTTCTAACTTTATTAAAAATCCTTACCCACTTAATGCAAATGAAATGGTATAATAAGGGTAAAGTCATAGAACTAAACAGGTCTCATGAACTGTTTAAATAAAGCATTCCACTTGAGATATTCAATTGATTTTCTGGGAGATGCAAAATCAGTAACTGGATTCTGTTCATGTAAGTCAGATAGTCATGACTGTTTTTTTTGATTACAAAAAGCCGTGCATTTGTAATGTGTACTCTTGCTCAGAGGCTTTGTAGATGTCGTAAAGCAGATTTCTACTGGTGAGCAGGTAACTATAGACATGAGAGGAAGAAGTATTTTTTCAATTTTTTTCTCAATTAGAAATAAATATTTGCAAACTTCTCTCTAGCATGACTAAAGCAGAATAAGTGTGTATATATATACATTTGTATATACAGGTATGACCAAAGACATCTCAACTCCAATTTAATTTTGGTTGTCCATAGTCAAGATCATGTACAGAGGACACTTCTTGGGGTCCAGCAGCATCCTATTCACGTAGAATACCCTAGTTTTGCTAGGTTCCTCCAGTGTGGCCACTCTGCAGCCTTAAGTGTAGACCCAACTCACCTCAAATGAGTGTCTCCAGGCCTAGAGTAAGCTGGCTTTGCTGGCAGCCGAGTTACCCTGCTGTTTTGTGAGAAATTTGAACTTGTTCCAAACCTGGTGTCGCTGTAGCTGATTCGCTGCCATCACCTGAGCTAAACCCTCCAGGTGTCACTCAGGCACACAGCAGGGCTCCCTGAGGTGCAAGGTCCCCTTTGCTCAGCATTGTAATGCGGGGGGACCACTGTTTTCAAAGTGAATCACAAGGCTGATCAGAAGGCATGGAGGACCACAGAACTTCAAAGCCAATAAAGTTTTCAGTACTGTCAATTTTATTGCAAGGTTCAGTGCTGCATGGGATCAATAACAGGTTATCTAACCAGAGATCAAGATGGCTCTTGACACTAGCCCAGTGCTAAGAGTCAGGGTCACCTCTGTTGATATTCTCACCTGAGCAAGTCACTCTAGGCTCTTTTTATTGTCATGGGAGCAGGGTTGCTTTGTCAGACCTGATTTGGACATCCATGTTGGAGAGAGATAAGCTTGAAACGTCAGCTTCTCCCCACAACCCCAGCGCACTAGCTCATCCGTCTGCATGGCAGATTTCTACTTTTGATCAGGTGAATCCCACCCTGCATGTCTGTTCTGTTACCCATCCTGTCTGAGGTGAGTTCCTCAGCGCAGAGAGGGCATCCATGTCTGTCCTCACCTCAGAAAAAGTCTCAGAGCTCCTAGTTATGGTAGCAAGGGAGAAATGAGATGCTCCTGTTCCTCCTTAGCAGACCAGTGTTTGCTTTGCGTTCATTAGTCATGCTGTGTATCTTGAAGGAGAGGCTGGTTTCTACTGGTGAGCAACTGGCTGTGCCAGTCACGCCAGACTGATAAAGCCTGAACTTGGAGTAGATATCATTACAAAGGCATGCAGTGTCATGTGACAAAGAAAGAGAGGTCCGATATGTCTATTTGCTAATTGATAACTGTCCCTCTCGTCTGCAACCATTGGATGCGAGAGCTGTATAAAGCACCTCCGAGGAAGGCTGTTCTCCATTCCCCCAAAGAGAGCCGAGGCCGTTCACATGAAGGAGACAGCCAGCCTCCAGCAGCAGCATGTCCCAGCTGGAAACCGCAATGGCAATGACCATTGCTGTCTTTGACAAGTATGCAAAGATGCAAGGCAACACACGGACCCTCACCAAAGCTGAGCTAAAGACCCTCATGGAAAAAGAGCTACCCAATTTCCTCTCGGTAAGATAACTGTTCAGCCTCATCTCTGTGTAACAGCGAGAGCTATAGGTAGACATGGCCGTTCGTTAGTACATTATGAGAGGGAACTCCATCCCCGAATCCACAGTGGCTTGCAGGAACTTTTAAGGACAGCATTTGAATAAGAAAGTCTTTGCTCATACCATGTTAAATTGATTCTAATACTCAGGGCCATTCCCAGTCTACCAAATTCATTGCTCAAGTCATGGGGACAAAGGCTTTGAATTAGATTATTTTTCATTCTCAGAATTCATCTATTTCCATTTATTCCTGGATTTATAATCTTAGATGATGTCGCAATTGCTGGGAAGGTGGTTATGTTGTCAGCAATTGAGGATCTTGACTGCAGATGGGAAGTCTCACTAAATATTTATGTATTTAGACTAAGCATTTACATTAGATGTTCAGTGTGCATGCCAAAATGATACATAAACAAGAATGAGAAGACTGTTTAGCAATTATCTTTAAATTATCTTTAAATATTTGTACCTAAAACCTCTTAATACATTACAGTAAAAGATTTAGTTACGTGGGAGAGACAAAATGTCTTTCATTTTCAAATTTTTTTATTTGCTTCTCTTGGCAAAAAAAAACCAAAACAAAACAGAAAATGCTTTAAGAGACTCCTTTTCTTTCTACAGAGGAGTAATGGTTCTGTAGCTGTAAAATAATTCTTCTTAATTGCAGAAGCCTAGGAACGAATGTTCCAAATGCAGATACCATTTTATGTATCCAGAATAACTGAATTTTCTAACTACATTAAAGCACTACCTCAAAGGTAGCTCATACAATTTAGTATCTTTCCATGCAAGCACTGGAGCTCACTGTACAAAGTCTAGGACTGTTGGATTTATGACTCACAAATTAAATACAGATGCAATATTCAGGATAAGAATTTGGATGGCTCTGTGCAGTTATATAAAAATGTCTCTGAAAATATTTTAGAAAATAGATCAGCAATTGTGATTCAAAAGTGGCATGGTATGTGTCCTGCTCCTGGTCATATTGTATTTACAGTACTTTCAATTAAAAAACAACTTCCTTTCCCCCTTAAAAAAAAAAAAAAAAAAAAAAAAAAGGTATAAGGGTGCATGGAAAACTTCAAAAAATTCTAAAAACTTTGGTCTTTTTTAAACATTTGGACTGAAAAACATTGGGGTATCATCATTGCACTAGATGGCTACCAGATGGCATAGCTCTCAAAGGTCATTCCTGAATACATTTGCTGGTTGGGCACCGCTTCTTCAGTTCCACATAACTGAATTTATTGCTTCTATTTATTTCCTGAAATTGCTGGAAAGTACTGGAATTTTCCAGGGAGATAATTAGCTAAATGTCCTTTTATGTTCTCATCTCTGCCTCTCTCTTGCCTCTCTTTCCCATTCTATATTTTCTAGAGAACAAATAACATGAAATAACGTTTTGTGTGGGTAGTTAAAATAAATCTTGAAAAACAAATTCCTGTCTTGTAGGTCAATAGCTATATGCAGAGAGTAACTGAGAACATACATCTGAACTTATTTACAGACATTTATAAACATATATATAAAATATATATGTTAAATATATACTTATGTTATGTTATTTATGTTTTTATATAAATTAAATATATATAATTTATATATACTTACAAATGTCTACTTAATATGTATGTATTTTATATATATATAATATATATTTATAAATGTGTGTGTGTATATATATATTTATATATATATTTGGCAAGAAAATTCTGAGAAAGGGGATCCGCAGATGCTCGTCTATATTTCTGGCCATAGAAATAGTTACACCTGCAAAGGGCAAATGGCCCGGGAGGTGCTTTACGAGCTTCAATCAGAAGCTGGATCCCAAAGTGCACAGTGAGGAGGAAAAGTAAATCCACATGTTGGACTGAATTTCTGGAATAAGCTACAAAGAGTTTACAGAATATAAATCCCAGCTTCCATTTCAGAAGCCATTCAGAAGCTAAAAGTAGTCGTTCATACGTGTGACTAAATGATTTAAAATAGGCACTTGCCAAGGGAAGAGGAACGGGGCCTTTCAGATACATTTGTCAATCATATGTAGGCAATTGGTCCAATTTTTAGCAATTTTAAAGACATATCTTCCCCCTGAAGTGAAGTATGAAATCGCAGAACACTGGAACTCAGTTAGCTAGGCTGTGATCAAGCAAAACCTTCGCATTTCAGCTAAAAGGGAGTCGTTACTTCAGACCCCTGGAATACTTCCAAAAGTTCCTTAATTTCTTCCTCCTGGAAAAGATTTAATTCTTTCCCTTCCAAGCGGCAGCAGGCCTGGCCGCGCAGCACCTTCCGCGGGCCTCTGCTGCCACCCCCTGCCTGTTAACGAAACTTCCACCTTTCCCCTCCCCGCATGCACGGGACGGGAGCGGCTGGCAACCACGGCGGCCGCCGGCTCACCGCGCTTCTCTCCCGCAGGCGGGGAAGGACAAGGACAACCTGGACAAGATCTTCAAGGACCTGGATAACAACGGCGACTCCCAGGTGGACTTCAAGGAGTTCGTCACCTTCGTGGCCGCCCTCACCTGCTGCTGCCACAACTACTTCGAGCAGAAAGGGGCCCGGTAGCGGCGCTGGCAGCTCCCGGAGCCAGCCTTGCCCCCTCCGGGATGCTGGGCAGGCCGAGCAAACCCAGCCCCCTCCCCAAGGCTCCTGTCTGTGTCTCTGCGGTAAAAAAATGCTCTTGACGTGTCCTGCTGACCCGTGTTGGGTAGTATTGCTTTGTCTGTCATTTTCCACCATGCAGGGGACTCTCCTTGCAGCATGATGGGCTCACAAACGTTCTACCCTGCCAGGGAGCTGGGGAGGTAGCTGGGATGGTGCGCTATACCCGCTATCTTCAAAATAAATTAAAAGCAACATTCCTCCCGAGTGTCGTCACCTGAGACTTTCTGTGTGTCCGCAGTTCGGGGCAGAGCCAGGTGAGTCCCGTGTGCCGGAGGCCTTCGCATGAGGCACCGCGTCTGCCTCAGGGCCACGGAATGTCGCACGGCAGAGGCCAGAGCAGGCCCACAGTGCTGTGTTTTCACCGCAGAAGTGTTTCTCCTTCCCTGCTGAGCTCTGGAGCAATGAGGCATCTCCTGGTACCAGCTACTGGCCCAAAACCTCTGCTTTGCTTTGTGAGTCAGAACTTAAGCGACAGACTTGACCATCCATAACAGTGTCTGTGTATGGGAGGTGGTATATCTGTATGCATTTAGGTATATTCATCCTTTTGGCAACAAGCTGGGAAATGTTTGAACCCATAAGATTATTAGGCACAGTGCACAAAAACCAATAGTTATGGACATGCATAAAACTGAGCAATCCAGAGACCCAAATTAGCCCTCCCACCATAGGCTGCTCCACAATATTTCTGTTATTTGAGGTTCCTATAAAACTCTAAGCCTAAAACAAGACTTACTGCCACTTTCCTTACTTTAAAGGAAGAACACTATAAATTACAGAGGTAAACTTCATATATTTCACATAGTGATAGTTAGCTATATAAACCATCCCCAGACATCTGCACACATTTAGGTGTTAGCCTTTTAAATTGAATGGAATTCAATTCTTCAAAATGTATGAAAATGAATTTTCCTTTTCCAAGGTCAACATCAGTATCTGAAAGGTTTCCTCTGCCTTGTTTCATGGTATCAAGCCTCATAGTAATAAAAAAAAAACCTTTCTTACCACTGTGTGGCACCAAATGCACCCTTTATATTATCTACTGAGTCGAAAATTCTGTATAATGAAACACAATTTAACAAATTTATACTTAAGATCCCCAAAAAATCAGAAGTGCCCTTGACGCAAGGGCACCTCCTCTCTCAGCAAGGCGCCTGTGTCCCACACAGAGAGTGGCAGGTTGCCCTCCACTGTCGCTTCACCCCTTGCAGAGAAAGCTGTAGGAGCTGAGCCACCGCAAGCTGCGTCCTCCCCCTTTTCAGGATAAGCTTAACTGCAGCATTTCAGCCGGATAAGCCAAAGGGTTTCCCTTTCTTCGCAACTGCAAGTTCCTCATAAAATTCTGGTATAGTTCTAAACATCCCCCACCTTTTAAAGAGTGTGGTGGTCAAAGGCTGTTGTTAAGCTGGAGGTTCACTCTATTACTGCATTTTGTCTGTCACTTTTTAGGACACCTGGGACACATGCACCACAGCAGTCTGCATGCGATACCTGTCTGCATAACGCTGCCATTTGCCCCAAATTCTCCCTTCTTTCCTAAACTCCGCTCATCTCCTGCATCCACCCGCGTCACTGCCACGCTCATCCCACTCTGCCCCTTGGATGGCTGGAGCAGCACAGGGTCCCTCTGCACTGGTGGCTCATGCAAAGATGTGGGTTCCCTCTCTGCTCATGGTAGCACAAAGCAAAACCCCTTCCAGCACCCCAGAATGTGAAACAACCTAGAGCTGAGACCTGAGCTTTCACATTCCCAGGAGAATACCTGAGGAATCCCTCCTCCCACCAGCTGGAGCGGGCAGGGAGCCAGGTAGGATGTTGCCTTTCTTGCCACCCTGCAGCCCCTCCTGCAAGTGCTCCTGCCCGCCTTGAGCTCTTGTGGGGGGGGCAGGAGCACAAAAATCAGCTTTTTGCAGACAAGAGGTCAAACTTTGTACCCCAGGATTTTAGCCAGAGGGAGCTGTGGATGTTCATCCACAGAAAGAGTGGGGCGGAAAGGGGGTTGTGACTTTTCTTCCCCTGCAGATCTTTCAAAAGCTGTAACTCAGCGATGAATATTCATTTCAATGTAGTACTTCAAATTCAATGGATGACACCTCAGAGAGAAAATGATCCAGGAATAAAAGAAATTAACATATAGCTCCCACCTTATCATATAACAAAAGTGGCTTTTCAGAATATTTAGCCTAAAAGCTTTTTGGTAGAGTCACTTCAGCTCTCTCAATCCCCTAATTTTCTTCCTCAGTATTATTAACTTCCATCATGGGCTCCTGGGGAAACACTGAACATGCTGGCTTTTTCCTTCTAGGTATGCTTTTGTGGTGCAGAGTTAAAACTGCACAGGTGCTAGGCCTGATTAATACCCACCATTTAATCCTCGCTCCTGGGCCTAAGTATATTACATAGTATGTGAGAGTTGAAGAAATAGTATAAGTGAACTCTAAAGGAAAGGAAAAGGCAACATAAA
The DNA here is from genome assembly GCA_013389825.1 of Crypturellus undulatus. Taxonomy (NCBI): domain Eukaryota; kingdom Metazoa; phylum Chordata; class Aves; order Tinamiformes; family Tinamidae; genus Crypturellus; species Crypturellus undulatus. The sequence continues at coordinate 759,151 of VWPW01031899.1, forward strand.
TAGCACTTCAGGAAATATGAGTCAACAGTTGTGGGCAGCACATGTTCAACTTGGTTATGGTAAGAGAAAATAAAAGATATGGGACAAGATGGTGGCAAATGCAGGTACAAGAGAACATCATTCATGAAGAGATTCAGGCAAACGAAGGCTTCCCAAAGGAAGTAGCAAAGCAGCCAGTAGATAATTTTATTGTTCTATACAAATATATGACTCCATAAGAATCACAGAATGGTAAGAATCACAGAATGCTTAAGGTCCAGTCCAACCCCCTGCTCCAGCAGGGACACCCAGAGCATGTGCCACAGGGTGGCATCCAGGCGGGTTTGGAAGATCCCCAGAGAAGGAGACTCCACAGCCTCTCTGGGCAGCCTCTTCCAGGGCTCTGTCACCCTCACAGCAAAGGAGTTCTTCCTCATATGGAGGTGAAACTTCCTGTGTTTCAACTTACATGCATTACTCCCCATCCTGTCACTGGTTACCACAGAGAAGAGCCTGGCACCATTCTCCCTACAATCACCCCTCAGATACTTGATCCTCTCAGCCTTCTTTTCTCCAGACTAAACAGGCCCAGCTCGCTTAGTCTTTCCTCATATGACAAATGCTGCAGTCCCTTAATCATCTTTGTGATTCTAGTGCTCATTTTGTTGTGTGCTGAAAATTTAAAGTAAAATTTCTTTTTACTACTTCTGTATTTTCTCTAGAACAGATTCCCTTAAGTCCTTTAATTCTTACTTCATGTCCTACCTCAAAGCCTTAATGATGCCACCATCAAATCATGAAAAATATGCACAAAATGGAGCAGAAAAAAAAACTCTTTCAGAACCAGAGAAGCTCATCAGCTCTTACAGACATTATTAAATTGCATTTTGTTCCAAAGCCATGTGATTTTATTTTTGATAGGGCTTTCATTTTGAAGTGTATCAGTTCTCATCTTTGTGAAATGTCTTCCCAGTGTTTTGCCTACTTCTCTACTTGTCTACTGAAACTCTCTAAATTAGATTTCATTTGATAAGTAAAAACTGAAAGCTCAATTTCAAGCAAAGCTAATTATTCTAACAATTTCCCTTAACATAGCATCTGCCTTCTGTAATTGCCATTTGGAACTTTGGGTGGGGTACTGTCAAGGCTCTTCACTTTTTAAAATAACCTGTCGAACTTTAATTGCCATGTATATATGCAAGAGACAAGAAGCATAATGGAAGCAAACCCTAAAGACACCGATGCTCCCTTATCTTGTGGTTTTGCCTGACAAACTTCCTTTTCATTTTACTTTCAAACTCACTAATGCTCCTGGGCAAAATCAAAGTCATCCCAAGAACCTCATTTTTTATCTCCCCAATATCCCTGTTTGGGGCTCAAAACCAGGTATTTCTCTCCTTGCATCCTGCGAGCATCCTACTTAGCAAGAAGCTCATGACCTGCTGTGACAAGATCAAGCTCTTTGCAAAATTCATATGTACCTGCTTGCTGTTGTAAAAAAATATGGGCAGAGGAGGAGGCAAAGTTACCGATTTTTTATGCAGCGGTCTCATAGTAGAAAAAACAGGGCAGAAGAGCTGGGAAACTCAGCAGCAAGCTAGAGATCACAAAGATGAGCCCACCAAGGACTGGGGACCCTCCTAGGTTAGCTGAGCAGCACCAGCAGTTTTTCCTTTTCCCTTCAGTGAGCTCTTACATGAAAAAAACATTGCTGCGACATCTGGACATGAGGACCTAGGCTGCTCTTTTCCAAAAGAGGCCACATGGCTGCAGCGCAGCAACATTCAGCTCTTACCCAGTGTCCAGGGGGATGTCACCCACCACCCAAGCAGACTCCATGGCCAGCATTCCTGCTGGCTTGGATGCCTTTCTGAGGCAGCTTTCACATGCGTTGGGAGCAGAGCGCTGGGGCTTCACATGCATTTCTGCTCTCAGAGCCACCCACCTGGAAATTAGTCATTCCAGCGGCTAATTGACTAGGCTTTTGTACAGCTTTTTCAGGATGTTTGCTTCTCTAGACTTGTTCCACTTTTCTTTTTTTTTCTTTTTTTGTCCTTTTTTTCTTTTTTTTTCTTTTTTTTTTCTTTTTTTTTATTCAATACCTTTTACTCCCTTATCAACCTGAAAGACTCTAGGTCACAGCTCCATTTCAAAAGCTGGTCATAGCCCAAAGGGAAAGAAATCCTCTTTTTTCTTTTTTTCTGTAAGGGCAGAGGGCTTGTAAGGGCTCCTCTCTGACAGGTGACAAACAGGGATATACATCATGCTGTGCTGCAGGACTAGGCAGCAGAATATTCCACAAATAAGTTCAATTCCATCTAGTGAACCTTTCTATTACCTCCAAATAAATGCATTGAATTTTTCTTTGTGATTTTATAGCCTTCTATTTAGATGCAATTGCCAATAACATTTTCTTTCATTTTAGGAGAGGCAAAAGGAGGTCTCTAACGTGTTAGGTAGCTATTGACTGCTACATTCAGAAAGAACAAAAAGTTCCTGAAAACAAATGGATAAAAAAGCTCAGCCGAAGTGTGCTGAGATGATCAGGGACCTTCTCCCAAGCTGCAAGCACAAACACAGAGAGACCGAAGCAACCTGCAGGCCACTGCTGCAGCTTTGGCCTTTCCGTGTAAAAGAGTTGAAATTTGATGGTGTATTGAAATACAAGGATGGTGGGTTTGCTTTGGAAGTGTTTTCATGTTCAGAAATGTTTTTTTCCTTTAGAGTCTCTAAATTCTTGTTGTGGTGGCTGTAGTTCCTTCCCTTCTTCTGCTTGCAAACAGTGACTTAAGTTGACGATGCTTTGACCAGTAGGCCTAGGCACATGCGCTCTGCAAGCCATTGGCGCTTCACCACAAAATCCAGCTTTCTGCTTCTCAGTTAAGTTCTTAGCCTTGTGAACCACAGCTAACTCAGCTTTCTGAGAGATTTCACATCAATGTAAGTTACTGGGTTTAAAAGGCGTCAAAGTAAAACCTGCAGCGAAGTAAAACGAGCTTTGGTTCTGCCTTCTGCATCGTGGCAGGGACGGTGAAGGGCAGGATCAAGAAAAGCAGAGCAGCAAAAACCAGACCTGGCAACAGGGCACTTACTGCCTGCTGAACAGGAGCCACATCTTTGTTTTTCCCCATATTTTTCTCCTTCTTTCTTTCCTGTTTTCTTCCTGCTCTAATACAGATGAACCTTTCTGCAAACAGGTTTGTGGTTTATTCTGCAAATAAGCAACAGGAAGAATTCTGTCCTGCAAAGATCCCCAAAGCTGAGCAAAAGGGCTGTCCTGCTCCTGTGGCACCATGCAGCAGCCCCACTCTCAGTACATGGAGAACGAGCCCATCTGCAGCTGACTATAAGCAAGATTTGATTTCAGTTTGCTCGGGCCATGCCCCTTCAGTTTATTACTGGGCTGCTTAGCAGCATGGAATAGCTAAAACCAAGCTATGCTTTAGGTTTGGTTTTGCAGTCCTCCCAGTTTTAGAGGAACAAAATAACAAGCATGGTGATGCTGACTTTTTTTCTGTTGTCTGCAGAAGGGTAGGCTGAAGTCTGTCTTCTGCAGAGCTCAGCGGTAACAAGAGCAGAAGAACACGTTATTTTCCTGGGATGTTTGACTTGGGAAAGATAATTCGTAAAGAGTTGGTTCAAGGACCTCCAGTTTAGCAGTTCTTTGGGGATAACCCTGCCCTTTGCTGAGCAAGTCCTCAGGATGTTCGGTTCTCCTCCTGCCATCCTCCCTTTTTCACTGAAGTTCATATATATTCATGTTGCAGACAGGGAATTCAAAATAAATGACCTAAACCATCATTTCTGAATCTTGGGTTAAGGACCAAGAGAGCCTCAGGCATGGTCATAGGCAATAGAGGAAGAGTCTATGAAATTAAAACAGTCACTAGTATTTTTTACTCTTTCTTCTTTTATTTAAAATAAGGTTAACCTCCTAAAGACTTCCAAAACTCATAGAGTATTTAAGCTATTGTAAAGATTTTTTGGAAGAAGACAGCAAAATTGTCAAAAAAAACCCTCTCAGAAAGTCTGGCTGAATATTTTGGTAAATATTTTGATACTGCTTGGATGATCTGAGCCAAAGGCAAAACTCCAACTTATTCAGGCACATTCAGGCACAAAGGATACAAGTTGGCTCTGGATACATGGGGATATCACAGTCCCTTTTACTGGAGTACCAAATCCTTTTTGTGCCAACAATTTTAGTCATTCTCCTCCGAAGCTGTTCACTTCTTAAATTAAAGTAAAAATCAGGTTATTATCTCTCCTCCCTGAACTCCATCCACCTATGGCAATTACATGTGCTTAAAATAAATAAATAAATAAATAAAGGCTGCAAGCCCCCAGGCCACGGAGGAGACATGTAGCAACCCTGCATCGAGCTTACAGACTTCTTGATGGTCTATACAAAACGATGGGAAGAGGAGGAGAATTCATTCACTTTCATACTTTGTTCTCAGAGATGAAAAAGTCCAATATATGTGCATGGAAATGCTTTCCATAGAATGATGGTGATATCCTGCGTCCACTATGGGCCGCACGTTGTTCGGTCACAAGGTTCTCTGCAACTCAAGAAACTGTCAATAAAGCAAAGGTAAGGGTGGAGACAGTAGCTGCTGGGCTCTGTAACTAATGTTGCGACTGGTGCCATTTTTAAAGTCTCCTTTGAAAAGCTAGTCTTCAAATAAATATAAAAGAAATCAAGCAATGATTAGTATTTTTAATGCTCTGTGGTTAGGCAGGGCTATTACTGCATTCTCTTTACATTTTTTGAAGGACTTGAGCTTCATATAGCACTAAGAAAAAGAAACCAGAATATTTTCTTATTTTTGTTGCCTGGAGAGGGCTAATATGTCTACATGCTTTGCAATAAGTACTCACTTCCCCTAGAATTTTTTTTTTAATCTTTGAAAATGCACACAGCACTGATGTGCAGCTAGACCAAGCAAGTGTCACGCTTACTAACCACGTGGTCTCTTCAGTCAGCACTGAATGTCTGTTATACTAGGGAATCAGAAGCGATGACCACCTCCTCCTCCTCCCAGGCGACAGGAATGCTGATATATGGTCCTCAAACAAGATACAGACCTTGGCAGATAGATGGGAGGATTAAGATTCTTGCAAATTGCTTTGAAAAAGTAATAAAAAAGCCTTTTGCAAAAAGTGCTGTCTCCCAATTCTCATTGATAGCACAGGGTACTAAGTTGTGCAGCCGGTCAACAATACGGGATGACAGAGGAGGATTCATGGTAGCACACAGAAGAGCCATAGAAGCTTTGCTATAAGATATCATTTGTTCTCTTTTTTAATAGCTCTTTTGTCTCAAAGTCCTAGTGAAGGATAACTGTGGTGAAACGGAAAGCAATAATTGACAAAGAAAGCAAACAAGTCATCAGGCAGTGACCTCAAGTGAGAACAATATATTGGGAGGAAGGGAAGACATCAAAAGAGTGGGAGAAGCAGCATAAAAGAAGAAAACAGATCAGTGCTGCTATATTTGAAGTTGAAATTTTCAGTGCTAAGGAAATAGTTCTTTGCAAATGAATGACTTGATGCAAACAGACTTGGGCTCAGAGCAGGGCTAAGGGTCTCGGAGCCTGAGGAGGGAGGAGGAGCACCTTGCCCAGGCCCACCACAGTGAGCGCGTGTTGCTGGCTGAGCCCTCCCTCTGCCAGGCAGACTGCCACCACTCTTGGTCTCCTGCACCCTGTCCTACATGCTTGGATTTTCCTGCCCTCTTCCTTGGAAAGGTCTGTGACTGAGCCTAGGAACCACCATCGTGCACCAGCATCCGAGAAGACAGCACATCCTCAGCAGCAGATGGGGTGGAGAAAGGACCCTTCTGGAGAGTGTGGGGATGAGATGGGACTTGGAAAGATCTCCTTTTGGACCCTGAATCAAGAGAGCAAATATTTCTTCTGTGCAGCAAAGATAAAACCCAAATTAGTATTGTCCACATAAATCCAAATGGTGGTTTTGGTGTCCCACAACCAACCTGATGTGCCAGCCCGGAGAGCTGTTTCCCGGTCCACCCTGGAGAACACCAGGGCTCAGTGCGGAGTAGGACAGGGCCTGAGATGGAGTGAGAACTCCAGCAAAAGCCAGATGATGTTGACAGGTCTACCTCTGACTTTGGCCTTCCAAAAGCCCAGGAATTAAAACAATAATTAATAGCTGTCTCAGTAGGTTTGGGCTCTGTTTAACAGAACCCTGCTTGAACCTTGGCTTGAACCTTCTCTTCCTCTCCAGACTGATTTCTGCTGTAAGATCAAGGACTATTTGCTCCCACAGTCAGGCCACTGACCTATATAGAGCAGCAAAGCTACACACAACAAAGGCCAAAACTGAATTTCCTTTTAAAAATAATCTAAGTTTAGAAACAATTTAGATGCTCATGTAGCCATGTGACAGCAAGAGCTGTGGAGCCTAAAGCCAGAGGTTTAATCTGTACCTGACTCTTGGCAGACCTTGTTCTGCTGCTGATTTTGCATCTACAAATCTTTAAGATGTCAATTGCTCTGAATGGCAGAGGCAGAGATGGAGGCACAAGGAAATCATATCTCTTAATATGTGTCGGTTTCTAAACACAATATTCGTCATTAATTTAATTTAAAAGAAGCCTGCTCTAATTTATGCATACTGTCCAGACCGAAGGAGATTCAGATTCCTAACACAGGCCTCTAGACATTATGCCAAGATGAGTAAAAAATGTTAATGATAACTCTCATTATGCTTCTCTCGTTGCTTATATAACTTTTACAGATTTCATGCCTGGGATTTTTAGAACTGCTCTGTGCTGATCGAAGTCTAACCTTTTTGCTTCCAGAAATTGAGGTACTCATTCAAAATAGATTCCAATATGAATATATAAATTGGAATGCAGTTTTTTTTCCCCCTAGTCTAATGGAGTAAAATCTTAATTGTTAAAACACATTATCTCAAGCTTATGCCAGCCCTGAAATGAGTTAACCCAGTATATACTATACTCATCTTAGCGATATACAGAGTGGTTTGTGTTTGATGACCCATGCATGTACGCAAACTTCTGATTTCTTATTTTGTATCAGGATATTTTAAAAGTGCAACTTATGTCATATTGAAGCAAAAATCCATTACATGTAAGGAATGACTAGAGGTCCATTTTGAGATCGAATGCATACAGCAGGATTAGTGATCATCTGTAGCTCAGCTGTTATTTTTACTGGGTTATCAAAGCCCTGGGGAGGATTTTGTAAAGCCATTTAGCCTGAAGGAAGGGATTAAAGAGGTTTCTCCCCATGAAACATCTGTTACAAACGTACTTTCTAATATTCAGAGCAGAATGTTAAAATTAATCTGAAAAGGGAACAGTCTCTTTCCCTTTCGGCAGTCACATTCTGGACAGTCAGTCGCCCTAAGAGTCAATCCAGGGCTTCCTCCCTGGCCCAAGTCAGAAACCTCCCCAAACAACATGCAAAAGAGGAGTTCTCTGGATGCGGTGCACTGACAAATGCTGGTGGGATACTTCAACTTCTTCCACAAAGATCTCTTGCCTTTCCCCAGTTAATGAGAAAGTAGGACTTGAAGCAACTTTTTTAGAAAGTCCAACCATCCATGATCTCCCTTGCTCCTTTCCCTGAATCCTGTGGCTCTATATTCTCATTTTTGTAGCTTTTGTACATACACAAAGACTCTTTTTCAGGCAGGTGTCTTATGGAATAGGTGCACAATTGACTACTTTGAGCAATCCAGCCTATCTTTCCCCCAAATGGAACCCAAGTTCTCTATCTGCCCTTATCCAAAAATCTATGACCAGTAAAAAAAAAAATAAAAAAACAGAATACTGATAAACTTGGATACTAGCAGGTCAGATACTCATGACTCAAATATTTTTTCTGTAGCCTTTCTCCATCCCCAGGATGCTCCCTCAAGCCCACTTCTCCCACCCCCAGGATGAAGCTCGTGCCTCAAGGTCAGGGAGCAGGTACGTCTATGTTGTGCTGCCCTTTTAGTGCTCACAGCATTGCTAACTAGCATATTTGGGGGAGCAATATATGCTATGCAAGCATATACCTCTATGTGTTAGAAAAAATAGATAAAAACATTTTGCCAGGGTTCATGCAGAGAAATGCAGCAAAAAATGAGGACATCAAATTTGATGTTCCTCATTCGTAGTGCCTCTCTTTATTACTGAGTTTAACAAGATACAGAATCACATAATGGTGATTCTGTGATAGACTTTTTTTTTTTAAGCAAAAGGAAAACTAATTCTTTCCCACTGTATAATTCCTTATACATGCTTATATACGCTGAATTCACTAGACTGGAGTTGGGAGCGTGGGAGAATGGCTTCCTGGCAGAATCCTAACACGAGCCATAAGTGGTGCAGATGATGCAGCATCTCCCTCTTGAGCTCAGGCAGGGACAATTCTTCAAAGCACGATGCTGTGATCGATGCTCTGGCAGCGCTATCGAAGGCGGGAGAGGAGCCGCACGCAGCGGAGCACTCGGTGGGACACGTCCATCATCACCGCCCCACGGCCGGCTGCGAGCAGGGACGGAGGCGCCTTCCCCTCGCTCGGAGAGTTGCCTGGAGGAGCCCTGGGCTCACACGCAACACACATCCGGGAGCGGAGGAGTTTTCTTGCAAATACAGCTTGTGATAACAGAAATTCTTTAAAGCAGATATATGGAAAAGCCACAGATGCTATTTCTGGTGCTGAATAAGAGGATAAGGGTCATAGAAGAGAACCAGATAATAAAACGACACTAAATGCTAGCTCCAGCTGGTATTAACTGCATCCCCAAGAGCAACCGGTACAGTTGAATCAGCTGAGCCTTCCTACCTCTGGAGCTGCCTGAGGTTGCAAATCCTGGCTAATGTGAAATCCGAGGATGGGCACGGTGGGCAAACGAGCAGGACTCATCCCCAGGGGGTGAGGAAGGGTCCTCAGCCTCCCTGCAGCGCCGCCATGCAGAGGCCACTGGAGCGGACACGGACCCACCTTTGGAGCTGTGTGCGCATGGAGGACGGCAGGGAAAAGCCTGAGCTCTCCTGAAGGACGGAGGAAACACAGAGTCAGGCCACAGAGGTCATAAAACTGCCTGCAAATAACCCCAGAAAAGCCGGGCTGCGTCAGAGCTGGTGATGGGCTCGGGGCCACCGCGCAGGTGCCGCTGCCGCTCCGCCGCGTGGCCGGGACAAGGCGCTCGACCTGGCAGCTGCTGCTGGGCTGAAATATTTTCCCTCCACGTCGGAAAGTATTAAAAACGTACTGACAACATGCATGCCGTCTTTTCTGGACTGATAAATCTGCTTTTCCACTTCAAGGCCGCACTCCCGTGCCCGGCAAGACGTGACCGGGAGCGTTTCTCCCCACCGTGGAGGCAGTGGTCATGCACTGGGGCTGGCGGAGGGGTGCAAGATGCTCGGGGGGCGCGTGCGGGGCACTGGCCACCATGGGGCCTGAGGCCTGGTGCAGGAGGAGAGGGCTGCCAGGCCCCCCCGCAGCTCCGTCCCGCAGGAATGTGCTGCATTCCGGAGCCGGTGCATGTGGCCGTTGTGAGCTGTCCTTAAAAAGCACCCGGGCTGCAGCGCTGCAGACAATATTGCCTGTCAGGGAGTGGGGAATGCGAGGAGGGAGCTAAGACAATTTCCAAACATGATACCCCCCGAGGCCCTGCAGCCGCTGGCCTTTAGAGGACACCCTGGAAGCTGTGACCAGAAATAACTGCGGCCTTACATGACATCTGCAGCCGAGGCTTGAACGCAGACGACAGGCATCCGGCCTTGAATGTCAAGGTTATAAAAATTAAAAGAAAAAATAATGAATAAAGGTATCTCTGAGTGGTGTCATGGCCGGGTTATGGAGCACTCGCGCACAGCAGAAGCAGTTTGTGGACTGAGCAGTAGCTGCTTTTTTCTTTTGGTGTAAGCGACAACTCCCTGCATTTTTGCAAAATTACTCTGTGGAAGCCTGTAGAGAAGCAGAGCCTCTGAAACTCATTTAATTAGATAAGTTGGATCTGCATTGAGGAATTTGGATGCCATCCAGGTTGGGGACGGATAACTGAGCTCTCCGGCCGGCCGGGAGCCGAGTCTGCTGATTTGTGTGCGGATCAGCTGCCGCTCCCCCGTGCTTCCTCTCTCTGCTGCCCTGGAGTCCATCTGACCACCCGTTCCCCCTGCCAAAGCTTCGGGGCTTTTCCATGGAGCAATCCGGGCATTTTTAGGATGGTGGTTGCGGAAGCAGGAGGTGCATGGATGAGGCCACAGGGTGCGAGGGGATGAGATTTCTCCATGTCCCTGCTCCCATGGAAATGCCACTGCATCCTCTCCTCAGCCCCTCCTTGGTCCTTGCTCAGCATCATCTGTCTTGCAGGGCTCATTTTGGCCTCTGCTCCTTCCTGAGTTGTCCCTGCCTGTGAAAACAGACTGTCTGGGAGACATCGAACACTCACTTCATATCAGTGGGAATGTCTGGGATTGCAGTTTGGGCAAACAGCGGCGGGGCAGCTCCACAGCAGGAGATGTTACCAAGCCAAGCTCAGACATCCCTTCAGTCACTCTGACTTTCCAGAATGGCGTATTTGATATGTCATAGTGAAACAATAGTGCAAATAAGGCATGCACATGTGATATACATTGCCCAATCAACTCTAATATTGTTCAAGTGTCATGAAATTTATTTCCTGCTACTCCAACCTACTCACTGAGAGAGTTTTGGGAAAATCTAGTCTTTCACATCAGAACTGAGTGAGAGAGGAGGCCTGAACTTTGCTATTTCATATTTTTCAGAACAGAGAAGCACTAACGGAGTTTTGTGTGCTGTGGCACAGATCTATCTCAGTTTCTTGCACCTTTGCTCTTACCTTGTCAGTCTCCTCTCTGCAGACCCTGCGCTGCTGCCGGTGGCCAGAACACGTGCGACCCAAAGCAGGGCTGGGATGGAGCAGTAAAGCGAACCAAGTGGCACGAAGCAGAGGTATTGCAGGACACACGGAGACCAGAACAAATTCATGTATAGCTAAAAAACTCCTTTTCTGCAGGAGCAACATTTTTCTGTGCAAAAATCCTATTCACCCCACTGGATTCAGCAAGGTTTAGATTTGCAGGAGAGCGCAGGGGATTCCTGATGCTGGTCTGTGGCCATGGCACTCCTTTGGAATCCCTTGGAAAATGCCAGGCTTGGGCGGATATTATGGTCAGTAGTAAAAACTGGATGTGCCATGAGGCTTTTCCACAGCCCACTCAAAGAGAGTGACTTTGTAAAGCAAAACATTTAGGATTTCTGTGTATTGTAAATGGGAAACATTGAAAACAAATGAATCAAAAAGAACCAAGTGATGGATCTTAGACAGAACAGCTTTATACATTGCTTAGAACCTTCCTACCATTTCATTTGCATCACAACTTGTTAATATCTAATTGTGAAAAATTACCGTGAAAAAGATGTAAATGTTATCTCCAACTAAAGGCAACCTATGCAGAACCTAAGCAGTGAAGGCCCCTCGATCCTTCCCAAGTGCAAACACGTGCTGTCAGAGCTGAGGATGCACCTACCCTGCTGTGACACTGAGCCCAGCTCAGCACGGGGCATCTCATCGCTGTCATTTCTCATCGCTGTGCTTACAGTTTAGAAATGCAGCACGGACCTCTTACACCAGGTCCAACATCCAAGGTCATCACAAAAGCCAATTGAATTGCACACTACAATACAGGAATCAGATAAAAATATCAGTGATCACCCATACAACTCCTTTGCAGGACGAGGTGGCAGCTCGAGTGGATGCCCAGGAGTCTGAAACTCCACTGGGAAATAAAAACTTGGGGATGATCCTTGAGAACAGCTCACGTTCATTCAAAACATAAAATGTGCCCATTTCCCTTCCTGGCATTTGTGGGAGGAAATGAAAATCTAAAAAATGCAGATAAAGTCTTCCAGACTTCATAAAGTCTTCCAGTTTAAATATGGTGACTCTGGTCTTCAGATGTACTTTTAGAATAAATGATCTCACACCAGGTTCAGAATCACAATGCTTGGCACAGTGGTTGCAAAAAAAGTCAATAGGCCATTGCAGGGAAGACCCAGCCCTGTTCAGAGGAGAGTTAAAATTTTACCAGGTCAGGAGAATACCCTTTGCCCATTACACCTGCAGCAATCTGAATTACGATGTCATATCTGTATTTTAGCGTCACCTAGTCATCAATATGTTGGTATTGCCACAATTCTCCAAGAAGCAGTTGTGTTGCTGAAGACATTATTTAAACAAAAAAAAAAAAAAAAGGAAGAAGAAATTTCCTGATGAGTGTAAATAGTCTAGTAGGGGAAAGCCAACACGCATTCTTCTTCGCTATCTTTGTGTTGTTTAATGCACTGTGGGATATTTAAACAAGGCTCAATGATTTTTTCCCGGGAATTAAGTGCCTGGGTGAAAAACAGAAAGCGTTTTCCAAGGAATAGGCAGTTTGGGATTTTCTTTTTTCCAAAATCTGGTAAGACCAGCCGGAATCTGGAAAAAGAAACAGAAACTAAACTTTTTCACATATGCAGTGTATTTTCCCACAGAGCTGCCAGAGGCGTGTTCCACTTTGTGTGAATTTTAAGGAGGTTTAAGGAAGTGCAGAAATATCAGGGCGGAAGTTTCAGAATTAAATGTTCGGCGCTGTCAGAGCCAGATTCGGTTGGGGGGGTGGAAACCAAAAGGAAAAGCTTGAGCAACAGCCCCCGGGCTGTTTTGGTCTGCAGTTGCAGCGCTGCAGCGCACTGATAACTCACTATGAAAGTGCGTGTGCGTGTGGGGTGCTTCCTATAGAGCCTTATCTGTCCCTTCGGGTTGGTCCCATCCTGTGCCCTGCCGGCTGCGATGCGCAGGTGACGGAGAGCAGCAGCACATTTGCTTTCCACGCTCTTCTTTCTAGAAATGGGAGTTTTATTTTTTTATTTGCATTATGACATACCTGAAATGGACCTTTCTCTACGTGCCTCTGTACTGATGGAAATAGATGACATTCGCATTTCTTGCTTTCAGATGTTCAAATATGTGAATATTAATGTTTCTCCTTCTGTATTAAAATATTCTAAAAATGCTCCTGCGACAATATTAGCGAAACAGGTGCAAATATAAAGATACAGCTAAAAATATGACAGGAAGACACTAAATAAATAGCAGCTGTATTGCCTGTGTCACCCCACAGCAGGTGCCCAAGGACCTTGCTCAGGAGGACGTTCCTCTGCTGCATTGCATGGAAATGTACTTGGAAATTCATGGACCTGCCCTTGGAGACGAAGCTGAGCTGTTTTCTACCTCCTGCGAGGCCAGAGCGTTGGGGGATTACAGTCCCCTCGGTGGCCAAGCGCTTGTCAGCTGGACAGAGGTGCTCCCCGCTTGTGTTCTTTGCCCCGTGGGCATCCCTGTGGACACCGAGCCCCTGCTCAGGCCAGCTGAGAGAAAAGCGCCTTTTCGGACCTGCAGATACACTGAGCTTCCAAGGTGCATTATTTAAAAAAGTCTTTATGTCCAGTTATGTACCGAACTTGGATGGTGAAGGGACTCTCTGGATCCATCTCAGATGAATTTCTGTCCACCTCTGGGTTCATAGTTTACAATATTTTTTCCTAATGTCCATTTTGCTCCTATTAAGGGTGCAGAATTAAGGAAAGAGAAACCTTTCTTTTGCTGCAAAGTCCTCTCTCTACTAAAGCACCATATCTCTTTTTGTCACCTCGCCCTTCATTCTCTGTCCCTTTTCCCCATTCTGCACAGTCTTTCTGCATCAGAAAAGCTGCAATTCTCAGCACAAGTAACCTAAATGTACGTGAATGTTAACGCGCTCGTGAATGACCCAAATTGGACCCTGGGTGAAGGTCTGCACTCAGGCCTTAAGCAGAGTCAGATTAAGGGTTTCTGGCAGTCGTGTCTTTGCTCTTCACAGCCCAAGTAAAAGCGCCTTTTCCGCTGCGCGGGAGGACGGGGCTGCCGCGCGCTCCCGCCACGCTCACGTACCCGCAGTGCGCGCAGGGAGCCGGAGGGCAGCCGGCGGGAACGCGCGGCACGTGGCGGTGCCGGCAGCCTGACCCACGGTGCCGGGAGCCGCGCCGGGGCAGCTGCCTGCGCCCGTCTCGCTTCCGCAGCCTGCGGCACCGGGAATGCGGCCGCCCGGCCGGGCCTCAGGCCCCGCGCTCGTTGTGAGGCGTGTGGTGGGGGCCACAGCACCAGGAGCCGCTGGGGACGGGTTGGGTCTGGGATGTTCTCCTGCCTTTGGGACAGTGTGTCTGCCCGTGCAAGGGAGCGATTTCCTCCATGCTTGTCACAGCATCTGAAGCCTCGTGCAGGGAGCCGGGGACACGGTGCACCGGACACCACAGAGACGCTGGGGAGGATGAGCCAGCTCCAAAGTGCCTAAAGTCAGAGGTAGCAGAAAGGTCAAAACCCGTAAAGCAGAAAGGCAGGAGTACGGCGGGGAGGGAGGCGTCTGCAGGGACCTTCCCTGGTGCCGAGCGGATCCACAGCATCGCGTGGCTGTGTGCCGGGTCTGCCGGCTCGCAGCCCTGTCTGTGCCGCACGCGGCTGCTCCTGGAGCCTTCCTCAGAGAAGATGTGCCTGGCCGTGCCAACACGGCCTCAGAACCATCCCTCTCCTTCGGAGTTCCTCTCGTTAGGCAGCCCTGTAAGCTTGCAGGCCCAGCTTATGCAATGCCTTTACACCTCTTTTGTTCACAGGAAGCTTGTTGGGTTTTTCACCCGGGGTGGCATGANCGTAAGCTTGCAGGCCCGGCTTATGCAATGCCTTTACACCTCTGTTCACAGGAAGCTCGTTGGGTTTTTCACCCGGGGTGGCATGACACTTAATTATAGCCTGCGGCCTGCACGGCGTATGTCCACGCGACGCGTGGGCGCGTGAGGTAGATCCGAACATGCCCTCAGCAAATTGCTTTCCAGTATCTCCGTCAGCGGCCTTGGCCCTGGGCCGTTAGGAAAGGCCATCAGCCCTGGGGCTTGTCTTTGGGCTCGTGCTCCAGCCGATCCACCACACTGGGTACTAGCAGGTTTGAAGTTGTCCTCTTGACTTACATCCTTCCTCTTCACCAGCTGTTTGCTTTTGCGCAGCACCAAGGTGCTGTTGACTCGTATTTTTTTTTTTGCCTATAGACTCCAAATCCTTTCCTACCAAAATGCTGTTAGGAAGCAATTCGAATCTCGTAATTATATGTATATTTAATGGCACCTAAATGAACCTCAGTTATGAAAAATGCCATGTAAAGTATTATCAAAGGCTTCAATAACCTCAGCATATATAATATTTACGGCATCCTCCTATATTTTTACTTATGTGCATGTTGCTGCACACAAAGTCAAGGGATTGGCAGCAGGCACTGATTGTGCCAAGGATTAGCTTTTCATATTCACAATTGGAAGAATAAAAACATAATTAATTAAGTTAACATAATTTCTACCGCTGGAGGATACCTTTGCCTTCTTGGCAGCATTTTCTGGAAAACTGGTTCTTTACAAAGTGACTCTGCTTTTAATACCACTGCCAAAATGTAAAATCAGGTCCCTAAGCCAAGTGCTGTGCACCGACGACGTGTTCAGTCTGAGGTCTGCAGGCCCCTTAGGGAGAGGTGGAGCTCGGGTGTGGACGAGGTTGTCGTCTACAGAATTCCCTATCCGTGGAGCCGCGCTCCGGTGTGAGGCTCAGCCTCACGTGCTCGCTGGCAGGGTCTGTGCTCACACAGGCTTTGAGCGTGAGGGAAGACAAGGAGCAGGTGCAAAAATCTACAGCACAGCATCAGGACGGCAAAGACACTCTATTCATCCTCCTGGAGAGGCCTTCAGACATCCTCAAGGGCATTTCCTCTTAGAGGGCAGAGCTTGTGAGCCCCTTCGTAGCCAAATTCCTGAATAATCTATAAAGGTTTAAGCATTAGGGGGAACGATAAGGGCCAAAGTCCCCTAGTTGGCTTTTGGCAGAGAGGAGCACTCACCAAAGCATATGGATTTGTGTGAAACGGGCAAAACCTGGATTTAGTGCAGTGCAAAAGTACAAAAGGATGTAGACAGACAAAGATGGCAGCAAGAGGACCAGGCAAAGAGGGGGGAGAAGAGCAGGCTGCATGCAAAGGGAAAGAAGGAAAACAAGGCAAAGGATATTCGTGTCAACGTTTTTTTCCGTGAAAGTGCTATTTTCAACTTTTTTTTTCCGATGTCAGTAAATGGTGTCTGCTCATCCTAGCAGCGAGTGTAACTTCTGGTTTCTAGACCACACAATAAAGCAAGATTTTGGAACTTTGCCATTTCATCCTTTGCTCCCCGCTATTGGCGTTTTTGTCTCTGTTACACCTTGACCAGTACATCCATAACAAACACCTGAGTCCACCTTGGAGCAGGCGTGCCAGCAGGGTTTTGCTTGTCCGAGCTTTTTAGAATGGAGACGCCATGGATTTTCAGGAGCTAGAACTGGGTGGAATTGGGAGACCAGGATAGTATCCTGCAGCTGCATTTGCAGAAAGCAAAACTAACCTCTTGGGCACAGAGATTACGGCATGGATTCAGCAAATCCTTACTGCCAGGAACAATCCCTTTAAACCAGGGGCACTACTCAGTGTGTAAAATCTGTGCTTCTGAGTAAACATTTGCCTCTCACTGAGCCCTGGGAAGGGACTGCGGAACACGCTTGTCTTCTAGATGACAGTTCTTACTTGTCGGCAGTCCGCAGCTATGAAATGACATATATGATAATTGTGAAAATTGCATAGAAGTGCCCCTAATAACACCATGCAGCTCGAAATGGGCTCCAGGGTGAGCAGCGGCGCTTAGTCACTCTCTGGGAGGAAGACAGGAAATGCTGTGGCGAACGGCTGTAATTAGCTACATTTACCATTACTATTTATTAAAACATAACTGGTTACACTGGTTGTGCCTATTCTGTAGGCAGAGTTTTGAAAAACAGAGCAATCTGACCATAGCTGTGAAATGTGGGCCTTGTTTACAGTAGAAAGTTGTACTGACCTTAATATACTCCTATAGCTAAAGCTGTAGAGCATCTCCAGGTGAGAGAGTTTTGTCAGAATAGTTTTCCTTACTAGAAGACAAATTGGTAATATTAGTGCAAAGTACCTTCATACCAGTATAACTGTGCATCAGTTTAAATAGTGAAGGAAGTAGGTTGTAAAAATTCAGACAGCTCGGGTAACATTGGTACGTGACTTGCACAGATAACATGGTTAAATTGGTGCGTGATTTGTGAAGAGACCAGATTCTCCATTTCACAAATGAATGTTAATGAGTGACGCTCACCCCTGGTGCAGGCAAAAAGGAGGAGAAGGGTGAAGCAAAACGCACAGTCCCTTGTTTAGGATAGAGCCTTTTATGTCTGAGCATCTTAGGATTTAACTAGCATTTGCAGCAAAATGCAATGTATTCAGTTGTCTGCTGCCTGTGCTTGGAGCAGTCTGAACTGATTCTTTGAATACGAACAAAAAGGGAATCATTAAGGCTGGAGGGAGAGAAGCTGAACATTTAAGAATGCAGTGAAAGGTCACAGAGGGATAAACACTTCTGCCGAGCACTAATTTCACCATAATGTTCCAGTTACTCATCTTGAAAAACTGAGGGATTTTTTTCCCTTGTTTTTCCGGTCACAGTAAGTAAGGGAATATGCATGTGCGTGTCCGAGGTGCACACGGCATCGTGGCTTGCTTGTCCTCACCAAAGGAGGTGTCTGTGCGTCCGCGATCCCTACAGAGCCGGAGCAGCCTGCAGGGACTGCGCTCCTGCCTCTGGCCTGCACCAAAACCTGCGCCAAATCATGTCGTCTTCCTGCCTCTCCCTTTCGACCTTCATAAAAGGAGATAAGACCAATTTGTAAAGCACTTTGATGGTGCTTTATAGTAGTCGTGGGCAATTGTTATCAGCCGCTATATCTTTTTCTTTCCTTGGACAACAGCCACCGTGGAAGGGAGGATTTTCAGGTCTGCATGCTTGCTAGATCGTTTACTAATTTTGGCTCCAAATCTGAGTTCAGATTTCAAATCAAGTTAAAAGCTCCAAATTCCTGAATGTGATAGTGCAGTTTGGGGTATTACATTTTAAAATTTATTAAATACTATTATTAGAGTATTATTTTTATATAATTAATAATTAAATATTATTTTAGAATGTTATTAAGTATTATTTATTTTAAATGTAAATGTTCATCTAGAATGCTTAAATAAAATACATTTCATTCCTTTATTATATCAAATATCCAAAAGAAGCTGCTCAGCAACATTACCTCTTTTTGAACATTCCCCTCATTATGTATTTATACTGAAATTGCTACAAGTAATTCCACTACCAATTGCTACCAGTAATTCCATTAGGCTGAATCACTGAGTAACCTTTTTTTCTGACACAATAACCAGATTCATCATACGAAATAGTGAACTGCATGCATCATGCACTGGGTGGCTGCGATATACTGAAAGTTAGGAAAAAAGTTTTGCTTTTCATGCTCACATGGCACATCCTTTATGTAAAGCCCCAAGTACAGAAATAAAACTGTTCACATGTGAAAATGCTGTTCTGCCACAGCAAGATCCTGTTTGGTCTCTGTTATAGCGCTCTGTAATGGATCAAGGGTGATTAATCTGGAATGAAAGAAATACAATTTAGTTCCAGGTGTTTATGTATTCAGTGTGGGATAGCAACTTCTTTTGCTTAATGAAAATCAAGCTACAAATTAATCAAAGCATGAATTGTCTCTATGTCTTACAATTGTCTCTATTTTTGCATATATTGGCTAAATTTATGCACATTAATTACATTTTTTCATATTTGAGCTGTTTTCCCATTTTAGCTGATATTGTGCAAAAAGAAACTAAAGGCTACAATTCAATGATGCTATTACCTGTTGAATTACTTAGTTTCAAACTGGACTGCTCCTGTCCTTTTTTATATTTCCTACACCTTTTTCTCTTGTTAAATGTAAGAAATCCTTCTTACATAGCACCAAAACTTTGACTTGTAATAATACATTATTTAATATGTTAGCACATTCATTATTTGATGTTATTTAGTAATATGTTATTTTTTATAAAGTAGAAACTTCTTAAGCCAGGGAACAGTTCCTTCTGCAAGTCCTGGTTAGTCTTCCCTGTATTTACAGGTCTACTGAGCTGTTTGCAGGATGCAGATCATGAACTTTCTGAGTACTTTTTTTATTGTCATTTGGACATGACCCTATATGTTCTGATCATTTCAAATTATGTTTGATGAAGGGGTGGGTTGGAGTTAATTCTCCAAATTCAATGATTTCTCAGTTCAAAGAGGTTCAGAGGCGGATTCTGATGTCTTCCCTTCTTTCTCTTAGAAATTCCCTGTCTGTGTCCTTAATTTCAGGAAAAAAAAATCAGCAGATTATGACATGTTTTTAAAAAGCTCTCATTTTGCCCAGATTTATATGAAACTGATAGTGCAAATGCATACATGGCTGGCAGGAGCCAACTACGTTCTTAATGGGCAGAGTTCCTCCTGTGCAGTGAGTTGTAGGTTGGGCATCTTTCTGGTCCTAATTCAGGAAGCCGCGTTAACCTGCAACTGGATCCCAGCGGAATCAAGGATATCTAAGCGTGCTTTTAGGGATTACTGCACAAGCAATTGTCTGAAAAGGAGCGACCTAACACCATGCGTTCCTGAAGCAATACTTACTCTTAAAAAATGAGTATTTCATCACAGCAGGCACACAGCCTCCGGGGAATGCACGAGAAGAAATCTGAGAGGTCACGCCACCGAACAATGTATTAAGTAACACCGAGAGGACTTAAATACTCAACATTTGTGACATAGTGAGCTGAGCAGCTCCACCCGTCCCCTAGCCTGCAGGTGCCTCCGCATTATCGTGGTGCCCCACAGCCCACGCTCCCTTATCAGCCGAGCCCAAGAACCCCGCGAGCCTCCAGGCACACATGGAAACGGTGTTGGCTTACCCGGAGATGCCGAGTCCCGCCGCCCCGCACGCCTCTGCCGAATGCCAGAGTCATGTGTGCAGACCCATATATGCTAACATGTATGTGCATATTCTCTGTGTGCATTATTTATTACAGGTTTCCGCCTTTATTTTGCAGATTTGCACAAAAGTTAACTTTGGAACGTTGTATTTTCTCCTTCCCAAGGCAGTAAGGGGTTTGTGCATATGCATCAGGAAGACATAAATACAGCTCTCCGCAGAGCATCACCTTTGACAATTTAATACATTGAAAAATGGCTATATTGTCATTATTCTGTAGTTTCTTGACCAAAATATCAGAAAAGGTAAATGTTGGAAACTATTAAAACCTTATATGTATATACCAGAGTTCGTGTGCTCCTACCTCAGCACCCCCTAAACATTGGGCCTTACAGTGTAAATTCTCTTCAGGGAAAATATTTATTTATTTATTTTAATGCTTCAGAAGCAACTCTTTCAATATAATATAATTATTTTGCTATGACTTTTTGTGAACTCCCTCTTATTTTCATGTACAAATGGCTTTTTTGATAAGCTGATGTTACATGGAAAAAGAATTAAAATCAAAAGAGACAACCCTTATGCAAGAAGAAAGGAGGATTGGTAATTGGTAAAGTTGGTAAAACTTTCCCAAATAGATATCTTAAATTATGAAAATTATTTCTTTAATTAGTTTTAGGTTCATCTCTCCCTGCAAACAGTAACTGATATTGTCTGCAAATACGATACACGCCTGTGGGCGTCGTGCAGGCCAATTCCAGCCCACAGGACAATTCCTCTCATACTGTCATTAGCATCTTCTGCATCTTGACTGGAGATGAAAGGAAATGACTAACTCGGGAGGTGCAGGAGCCTCCACAGCTGCTTCCACGTGAAGGGGCGGTTTGCCAGCTCTTGGCAATCTCACCGACGCGTTTGGCCAGGGCTCCGGGGATTGCAGGTGTGTGAACCTCTGACGAACCTCCAGCTCCTTTCTGGGGACGGGCGGCTGCTGCCACGAGTGACACAGAGCCTCTCGCAGAGGGCTCCCCCGCTCCTCTGTGGAGCAGAAACCCCCTGGTACAACCCTCCTGTCCAGTTCTGGGTAGTGAGACCCGTGACACCATGAGCCGCTGCGCAATGAGGCAGTCCCAAAGTGTCCACCCTGCGCGTGATGCTGCGTACGCAGCAGGTGATGACCCATGTTACCCCTCCTATTGCTTTTATGTTTCCCTTGTGATTATATCTATGTCTCAGTTTATTGTCATGTCTTATCTTGTGTATTTTAACTACAATGAATTAAAACACTGTACAGTGTAATACAAATGCAATGAGGCAAGTGACTATGAAAGACAAAATTAGAATTCAGAGAACAATATATTTCAAATTAAGTGGGAATTAGATCACTTGTTAGCTGAAAATAATGAGCACCTTTAGTTTTCATTGCAAAACAAGTGGGGTAGTACTTTCAGTGCACTTCTCCCTGCCATTAGTTCACATAACAGTGTTCAAAATTCTGTTGTCACAAGTAATGACAAGCAGTGATGAGGTTATTGAAAGAAATTGCAGCTGAATGCCTCACTCTCAGTGCACGCATTAGCACACAGCTGGTGGTAAATCTATAAAACAAGTAACTTGAAGATGAGTATAATATAAATGGTCAGCCTCATTCACAGGCAAAAGTAGCACAGAAGCACAGAAAATGTATCAAGTATTTTACGGCGTTGAATGTAAAATATGGGAATTTACTTCCTTGTTTAGAAGAAGAACATGTAGGGAAGTTGCCTTCTGTGTTTCTGCAAGTGCACAAATCTTTAAGAAGAAAGAGCAAATAATGCATTTCATTTATAAAAGCCTTTCTCTGCCCATTAGTCTTCCTATCAGCTCCAGTCTCCATGATAACTTAAACCTATTCATGGCAGGCTGCCTGTCCTTGGAAAAGCTTAAAATTTACTAGAGTTCCCATGCTGGCTTGCAGATTTTTCTACAAAGGCTTGTACATAGACTTAAAAGTGTCTCAAACTGAACTCTTAAGCTTACAATTGAGAAAGAAGTGCCTGAATTCATCCCTAGACATCCCATTCCCACACCTATCAACCATGAATAGCGCTGAATACATTCCCAAATGCATTTTGGCACTTCCCTCTGATATCGACACTCTTATTCCACCTCGGGAGAGAGCTCTTCCAGAAGACTGGTCTAACTAGCAGCCCTATGAGACAGCCTAGCATGAAGACTGTATCAGTAACTCACTTGTGAGATAAGGACAGGCAGCATTTATAATCTGCATTAAGGAATTGGATAAATCACGTACATATGATTTGAAATGAGGCTGAACTCCAGGACTTCTCATTTAAAAGGACCCAGCACTTCAGCAACAAGATGGACACTATGAATCTGTTTTCTTTATACTCTTGCTGGTCCCCTCTTTGACCTGGTTGCAACAAGGATGGAGTAGCCTGTGTCTTGGGCTATTCTATGATTTGCTTGTTCCCTTGGAAAATTAGTCAGTGGGTTCAACTTAGACAAGACTGTGAAGGTCCCAGACCTGCCATCACTGCCTTCCAGATGCGCTCATCAGCAGCTCAGTGCGATGCGCTGTCACGGCTGTGTCCTCCACTGGTAGTTGCCAGCAAGACACAAAATTGTGTCCGAACTTGTTGATAGCGGTAAATAAAACAAGAGCAAGGTATGGACTGAGCACAGAACTACATAGTACTTAGCTATTTACCCAGTCTTCACCAATAAACACTGCCTGGCATTATGCAGAGAGACCATGTGCTAAGAAATTTCCCCAATGGGAAGCGTGGACGCAGCCACAATGGTTTTTTTGGAAGTGGGGAGAGGAAGAAGTGTAGCCACGTGAATGTGAAGAGTTCTGGATCTCTGTGCCTGAGGGCCCCTATTTACTAGTAAAAATATCTCAGAGGCCGAGTGACTGGTCAGATGTTTCTCAACAATGTTTTCTGGGGACTATCCCTACACAGCTCCCCACTTTAGCACCAGGAGCCCAAATCATCTGCGAGCCCCAGCAGCTGGGACAATGAAGTGAACCACTTTCTAGAGGGCTTACATTCTTTTATCGACTGTGGAAGACAGTCAAATAACATATTCTGACATGGGAAAGCTTCAGTTCCAGATATGGAAACCAATTTTATGCCCAACAGTTTGTTTTAGCTTGTTTCTTAAAGGTTCATTTCCCACCCGAGCGACTTTCCAAGGGTATTTGCAAAGGTGGGTTCTCAGGAAGAAAAATCTATAAAACCAAAATATTGCAACAAGTCAGAAAGTGATGCTCTTGGCTGCTAACTCTGAC
The DNA here is from genome assembly GCA_013389825.1 of Crypturellus undulatus. Lineage (NCBI taxonomy): Eukaryota > Metazoa > Chordata > Aves > Tinamiformes > Tinamidae > Crypturellus > Crypturellus undulatus. The sequence goes on from VWPW01031899.1 coordinate 782,393, forward strand.
TCACCACTATGAATAGAGACATTGACATTTGGGAAAAAAAATCTGTACTTCTTTGTTCTGAGAAATAAGCTATTTCCTTATTTAACGCTATTGCATTCATTATTCTGCTTTAACAAAAAAATCCTAAGTGCACTATCTTGTAGGATTGTATTTTTATCTGTGATGTGCAGCTGTGCCTCCAATCTGACATCTAATATTCCCCTTTGATACACATCCGCTGCATTAGCCTGGTCTATGCTCCCTCATGATATCTGATCATGGCACATTCATAATTCAGCTCTATCTGGGCATACAATTAGTCTCAGAGGGAAAAAAAAAAAGATGTTAGAGGAAAAGACCACAGTTTTCCCCACATTTGGAAGCACTGGTTGGATCTAGACATCTAACTATTCCTTTATCTAATGACCTCTTCAACTGCAAAAATGTGTGCTTTTTCAGTATCAAGACAGTTATTTTCATTCAGCGAATTAAAGCAAAAGCTATACCTGCTTTTTGATCTCTTGGGATTTGGTATTCAAGCAGTAACAAAGACAAAACCACATCAATCTACAATATCAAATCCTAATGAAATGAGAAAACAAGTAGCCTTCATCTCAACAGAAATAGTTCTCTTGATAGAAAATACTCTTTAAAATCTAAATTGCCCTGGAAAGTCAAACAGTTTTGTTCTTTTCAACAAGTTCCAGTGGGTAACTCTTCAAATGAGTGCCTAAATATAGTTCAGTTGGAATTACAAGGCAAACTATCACAAAAGACATTTTGAAGAGAGTATCAATGTAGTTGTAAAGTATTAAAATGTTAGTTACTGCTTGACAGAAAATACATCCTTTTTTCCTCTTGTGCTGCTCAGCTCTTTCTGTTTCAGCCTACCAACCCTGCAGTCAATCACACAGGCTGGAAAACTCTGCTTAGTGTGGTTATGGTTTTGGAAATTCAGGTGTTAGATCTCAGTGTGTATTTCAAAATGATTTTTCCCAAGATCAAAACAATAATTTCTTTTGTTGGGATTCAATACCACTTTGGGAACACTGCTTTTGTCAAACTTGTTTTTTTTCCTATCCTACAGGATCTCTGGAAGGACTTCTGGTTCTAATGTTAATCGGCCCTCTTAATGGTTCTTCAGCATCTAGGAGACAAGTTTTTTCCAGGGTATCTTCCCAAAGGTACCAGTTCTATAAGCTGCAATGATCAATCTCCTTGATGCTTCCAAACCAATAAACACAGTTGGTTCACATGAAAAGATATACAAAAATATATAAACATCAGTTTATTAGAGCCTATAAATCATGCATAGCAATTTCCTTACCTGCCACAGCTCTCAAGACTTTTTTTTTAGTGCAAAGGCTGCAAACATGCATTATTTTTGTTTTGCAGTTCTTCAGCACATAATCAGATAAAAAGCTTTTTTTGATCAGCCAAAACATAATGTCAAAATAACAGGACAACAAGTCATTAAGATACAAAAGATCTTTTTTTTATACTAGGGTCTGCAACAGAAACTCATGTTGAGAAGCTGCTGTGCAGTAGATGAAAAGAATGATACTTAAAACACAATTATTTTAAGAAGTCAATACATTGTGGTTTGTGGCATTTTTTTCAGTTTTGATTTCATATAAAACATTAATAAAAATGGAATGACTGTTTCAGTACAGTCAATCCAAAATCTGTGGCCAGATCATCAGCTAGTTTAATGTGATAAGCTCCATTTTCAGTATTTTCACTGACTGAGAGTATAGCTAATAATCGAAAAAGTGCTTGGTGGAACTTCTGTGGAATAATAATTATATTTCTGATGAGTAAGGCAAGAATTGGATGCAGAGCTGCAGGCTACTCAAGGATGGTTAATTGTATTCATGAACTATTTGCAATAGAGCAAGTTGCCAAAACCTCAGACATTTCCAACATGGTAATTCTGTAGTAAATAGGAAAACAAAATAAAACAAAAAAAACCAGATGTCATAAAGTGCTTCATCTCATTTAAAACTTAACGTGTAATTAACTTAATGGCTTGACAATAGCTGATGTAGCAACAAATATAACGCAATTAAATTAGTTCCTCATTATGACATCAAATTCTTCTACATACGCATTACATATAAAATGATTAGATTTTGAGACCTTAGTATATTTTTGGTGACTAACTATTCTTACAATACAATCAGATGTAACACTTGCTTTATGTTTCATTACTTGTGGAAATAATTTCATTTTTATAACATTGTACATTCTGTAGTTGTTCATTACATTACTAATAAAAGCTGTTCCTTGTTTTATTGCTACAAATGTTCAGATCTATGTATTTGTACTTTTACATTCATTATGAGGTATATAGCTTTCATTTTCTTTATCTTTTGTACCACTTGGCTTGTCCAAAGTGTTGTAAGCAATAATTGAAGTTCTTCCTATCTCATCTGAGTATTTCTTAAGGTAGACTTTGGGTGGTTTATTCATAGCAGCACGTTGCAACACAGCCCTGTGAGTACATTATTTTGGACTTCACTAAGGTTTCTCAAGGTATTACTACGGTTTCCCAACTGTTAGTGGTGCAGAGGGGAAAAGGGCAAGAGTACATTTAAGTACATTAAGTTTAAAAAAATAGAGAGAGAGTCCCAAAGAAATACCAACACCAAAACCAGACATCTTATTATAGAAAAACAGATCCTAATTTGAAATTTTGTTCAAAGAAAAAAAAACAAAAATACATGTTTTGAGGTTCAGTGGTGAGATCTTTAATAAAAAGAAAAAAACATTGCTTTCAATTATACAATTGATTTTTCAGGTGACTCTAGGTCATCCGAACTCACCATGACCCTACTTTCCTATTAATGACTTGGAAACCTGTCCTAGCAAAGTCTGAAAGGGGAAAAAAAAAAGTCTCAGTGAGGCCTGAGGCAGATCCCACTGAAATGTAAAGTTACTTCTCATTCCCTGCTGTAGAGGTGGAATTCCCTGCTAACTGCAAAGTGGCCCTCTGATGCAGTGGGTATCTACAGCTGGCTTTTTCACTGTGCAGTGATATTATTAGGAAAGAGGGATCAGTAAAAAGGAATCTGAAACTTGATCTAGGACTGAGGAATGCCTTTTGAATGTGTCATTTGAACCTAGTTATTACTTCTGGGAGGTGTGAACGTTTTGCACGAGGCTTAGCTCAAAACCTGAAATCGTAAAATCGTAAAAGGGTTATGCAAGCCTCTGTGCAATTAAGCAAAGTAGTTTCAAAAAATAACTACATACTTCTGAAGCTGTAAGTGATGATGTCCAATCAAATATATAGGGTATTGGTTGATGTGCCACCTTATTACCTTAAGGACTTTTCCTGGATTTTAAAAATATCCATAAATTAATGTATGTATTTGGATTTGGATTCTTCACACTAGATGGAAGTTCCTATTCTTAAACCACATTTATTCCCGCATCTCATCTTCATTTCTAAAATGCTGAATGGGCAGATTGTTTCTATCAAGCATTTTATGTGAACAGTTTATGAAGTGTGAACAACAGTGGGCTGTCTAATGATTGGTTAACATGAATTTCAAAGTTAACTGATATAGAACACCTGCTCAGGGAAAATCAGCTTTTTATTGCACATACCAGGAAATTTTAGGGAATATTATACACTGACCAATTTCTAGGAAGTAAGATGTATAGCTGGCAGTAAAATGCTTACAAGCCATGAATATGTAACGCTGAAATGCTGTGCCTGTTAGCCTTTCTTCTTCAGTATGTTTCTTAAGAGAAAAATATTGTAGAACAAAAATCATTTTATGACAAAATTCACTGTATGACAATGAATATGGAAATCATTTGAGACCCTTTCCAGCAGGGGTCAGAATGAAAAAGGGAAACACTGGCACTTGGTGACGCTGACTACAGCTAAAACCACAAATCAATCAGTCACTCAAATTTGTTTTAATATTCTTTACAACACAAATAATTTAATCTTAATTTCCTAAATAAATACTGCTGCCTACAAAACATGCCTATATAGTTGCTCTCTCCATGTACAGATCAACAGAGGGGCAACAAACGGAGCTCCCTTAGAGGACTTCTATGTTTGGTAGCAGATGAAGAGCTAAGAAAGGAAAAGCCAGTGTTCTAAGTTATCATGCTCTATGCCTCTAGATTTTGGGAGGAAAAGTTCATTAGCTGCTTCACATGCCAAGGGACCAGCTGTCCTTCAGCACATGCAGCAGCTCTGATTGACCAGGAGGACAAGTGGGAAATAAGCTGACAGCAGTGCCAGCATGGCATATGGTCCTGGACCAGCTGTTTCTGAAATTCCTGCCAGAGGGAACCTGGTTGGCTTTCAGGAAAACAAAAACAAATAAAAAGCAAGAAACAAGCAAACAAAAAAAAGCCACTACTGGTATTCCTGATATCTGACCACAAAAGCAGAAGCTTTGATTTGAAATGTCACACAGCAGCTATGTGGATGCTCGTAACAACCTGCGATTTGTCTGCAGGCTCTGGCTTCCTCCATCAGGATGCCTGAGTCTGTCCTGTCCGCATGACCTCTGAAGTGAAAAAATCATATAAAGGGTTAAATAAAGACAAGTGCATTTGTGCTACTGATATATAGCACCTTGTGAAGAGTGCGTGGAAATCGATTTAAATGGGTGCTTTTTTTTGGTATAGACAAACCCCAAGTGTCCCACATTTTACTGTATTTTATTTCTCTCACGAAAAGGGGAATTCAGGTCCTGGGCACACGAACAAAGGGGGATTTGATCCCGAAGGGCGCGAGTCGCGTTACCGCGCTGGTGAGAGGCTTTCGATAAGCCAGCCGAGTGACTCAGCAGAAATCTGCCAGCAGGATTTTCTCCCCTAAGCTCTCCTGCGCGTAGCAAGAAAGTAAAATAACTTAATCAGTAATGATATAGCTCGTAGTACGACTCTGCCATCCTGCCACAGGTTTTAAAGCACAGCTTTCTCTTTAGACCTTCCACATAAACACTCGATCGAGATTTAGGAGGAAGCCAAATGATTAACTCCATGCCCATATGACATCAATTACTGCCTAGGCAGCATTTAACGGAGGGCATGGGCAGCTGATGTTGCTCCAGAATTCTGCATATTGAACTTAAAAAAGAAAAGGGGGGAAGGGGGAGGGAAAGTGGGCATATTTGTTTAGTCTAAATCAAAATGAATACTAAATTAGGTGCACAATAAGGGCCATATTTAATAAAGAGAAATCCTAGCTAAAACAAAAAGGAAAATGGACTAGGGATATGCTTCTACCAAGAAATTAGGATGTAGGCAGGGAGGCAGCAGTTCCTATTCTGGCTTAGATTCATGCCTTTATATATTTTAATACATAGGCATTACTTGTCAAATAGGCCTAAAAGAAACGATACCTTATAGTGGGTGTGAAGGGATCCCCTCTCCAAAGGCAAGTGCGGTCCTGAGACAGTGTCTGATTGAAGACTTATTGGTATGTAAGAAGTTGGACATCCGAGAGCCCCAGGAACATGTTTATCTGTGGAAAAAAAGGAAACAACTTCAGATGGGTCACGGAGAGAGCATTTACTAAGACATCTGGCATAATACCAACCACCCTTACCCCCTGCGCACACCCATACGGACGAGCAACCGGCAGGGCTAGCGCACATCTCAAAACTTTTATTTCCTTCTTTTCTCCCCCCAGTTAAGAAGCTTAATGAGCACGTTGGTGCCTTGCCGCATTTCCAGCCGCACAGGGCCCATTTTCGCACGTGTGCTACGCTAAGAAGCGCCACTCGTTTTCATTGCACTGCGGTTGCGTAAACAGCTCTGGCGAAGCCGCCGGCGACTAATCAATCGGAATTAAAGTTTTACGCAGCCTTATTTAAAATAAAAAAATAAATAAAGGACTTGTAAGCGAACGACCCTTTCGGGAAACTTATTCTCCTCGAGCGGGTCGGTCACGGAGCCGCCAGACCGGGCACGGGGTCTCCCAGGGGGCCGCACAGCGGCTGCTCCCGCGGCCGTTGGCGCCGCGCGAGGCCGCTCCGGGGCGGCCGTTGCCTCCCCAGCCCCCCGCCCGCTCCCTTCTCCCGCGGCGCCGGCGCTGC
>VWPW01031899.1:789742-851441 GCA_013389825.1 Crypturellus undulatus
GGGTGCCGCGGGCCGCGTCGCGCCTGCCCTGCCGCGCCCCCGGCGGTGTCGCGCTCCTGTCGCGCGCCGCGGATCCCTCCCCGCCGCCCGGGTGAGGTGGGAATCGCGAGTCGAATCTGGCTTCTTGGCTGTCAAAAGTGAGCCCAGCGTGATTCAGGAGGCGAGTATTGAAAATGGGCTGCTCACTGCAGCGCCTTGAACCTGGGCATTGCTTGGTTCTGGCAGCCAGGCAGGTCTGAAACGAAATAGACCTTTTCTTCATAGCTTTTTTTTTTTTTTTTTTTTTTTTTAGTTCATGCTTTAAGCCAAAAATATGCCCTGAGGAGTATATGAAATGGACCTTGGTTATATCTCGATTTTATTTCGTACTAATCCTCCCTCTGCTCCTTCTTGTCAGTACAGACATTCTAAAATGGTAGTGTACAATCGCTCCCTTCCAATCCATAGAGCATACTGTATCTGTATTAAAAATGTATTTGTATAGGGATGAGGCATAAAGAGGTGCAGATTACAGATCTGGGTGTTATGTTGTCCATTTATAATGTTTGAAATTTTCAGAGACTAAGTATTACAGGGACAATTCTGCTTTCCAGACCACAGAGAAAGCCTGGGAAGTTTATATCTTTGCCATGTCCTGCTCAGGACATATTCCCACACAGACACGCAGGGGACTTTGTCTCAGGTCATTTGTTTTGTGCACCGGTGGATGTCAGGGTTATTTTGGACCTGATTCTGTAAATTAGCATTTTGGGTGGATATATGACCTCCCTATAGCTTTTCTGCTCATTGGCAGGTGAATCGGAGAGGGAAGGGAAGGGGAAAAGAGATTTATCTGTAATTCAGGAGGAAAAATAAGATGCCTTGAACTTCTGCCTTTATCTCAGTGCACTGATTTCATGGCCTGCTGCGCTCTCTGCTGCATTGACTGTTGTTGCTGTTCTCTATTCTTCCAAGGAGGAGAAATTCCATAGGGGTGTCAAGTGATGTGAGCATTTTCCTTCGCTAGTTTGCTCTGTGTTCTAGCAGGATTAGGGACTGAAGAAGATCTAGATAATGCTCCTAACTTAATATCCACCTCATTACCTATTCTTCTTCAGCATTTTGTTCCTGGGTGAATGAATGAAGTCAAGAGATTGACTTTATTATTAGCATGTTATTATTTTTAGCACTGTTTAATTTTATGTGGAATTTTGGGGGTTTTCGGAAAGATGCTATAGAGTTAGAGTAGACTTAGCTCTACTCTAAGCTTAGCTAGGATCTATTTTGGACTTTGCTGCTCTGATAAAAGGAATAGACATACAAAATCCGTGAGGAATGTTGAGAAGTCACCATGTATTGAATATTTCCTTAAAATCTTAAAATTCCTTTAAATTCCTAGGCTTAAAATTCCTCTAAATGTTAACAGAGCTAGTTAAAGATATTTTAGGTATAAGGACTCCTGTCGTACCTTCCCAAAAGCTGATTAGTTGCATTTATAATGGACTATTGAGAGGTTAAATGTATTCTTTATTGGGCCACAAAACCAGTAAAAGGCTATCATTTCACCAATTTAATATTAAAGATATTTCTCTAGCTTTGTTAGCAGTTACCAAATACTTTTTAATCTGCTACATCCTTTATGGATTCACATACTAGTATCTGGATTTATCTGTTCACTGTCTGAAACTTATATTTTTGTTATTTTTGCACCATCTAGATCCTTTTTGAAACTTAGCTTTGGCATGTCCACTTGGGTGGACTGCCACTTGGCTCTGTCATAGAATCATAGAATGCCTAAGGTTGGAAGGGACCTCTAGAGACCTTCCAAGAGTTTTATTTCTATGGCAGTAATGTGGAATTTTCAATTAGAGAGCTCTTTTTTTTTTTTTTTTTTTTAACTCTTGTGCTATTGCAGGTATTAGCTAAATTGTATCTTGCTAAATTTGTGCATAGTTTGTGTTCCAGCTTCCTATAACTAGTTTCAATTTTAATACAATTTGAGGAATTTTAAGGTTCTCTTTTTCACTGTGTTGAGGAGGAAGTTTCAAATATACAGCAAATGCTGGTTTTACCTCTGTAGCTTTTTGAGCCTTCCTTTAGAAAGCATAACACAGGAAAACTACTCTGTACAAAAAGCCTGTTAATAATTGCAAATAAATGTTGTAACAGGAGTAAGATCTGAATACTGTTTTTGATGCTTTTTATAGCTTTTAAAAATCTTTTTCTAGTTATTAATAAGGGTGCATGATATCCTTGGTAGGACTGGAGAGACCTGCCTTTTACTATTGGATATCAGTCAGTAAATTTGAGCAATTTATTTCATTATACTGTGTCTGTCTTTTCCCTTCCTATAGACTGGAGATAATGCCAGCTTCCTTTGAAAAATGTTTGACATATATTGATAAAAGACACTCTATGGATAGGAGGAGCCGTTATGTCATCTGTATGTTATTGGATTGTACTTTTTTTTTTTTTCCTTTTTTTTCTTTTTCTCTCTCTTAACCAAAAAAAAAGATTTAGTTAAGAGGCAGCTAGGTCATCAAAAAATTCTGAAGGAAAGCATAGGTGCATTGCAGAGAAAACGTTTTGTATTAATAGACCATGGTAGAAAGTGTAGAGGTAAAATAGCAGGAGATTAGGGCCTATCTTAAGATGAGGAAAAAGATATCAATTTTCATAAGATTTGATAGTTAACATCAGAAGAGCAGAGATGAGTTACAAGATATACAACAAGGTTATTCCAGGTAGTGTTAGCTTAGTTAGACCTAGACTGAGATGAATCTTTAACACTAAAGTGGCAAAACATACTGAAGCACATATCGAATGCGTTTAGAAAATGTTTTGCTAAGTTTATGTTGTATATGCTTTTTAAGAAAATAAGGCCTTTTGTTAATCAAAAGAAAGAGGCGGCTTAAAACATCAGTAGTGAAGAAATCACTAATGCATATTCCTGCCATTGAATGAGCAATTAATTCTCACTAAATCCTGGTGACACGTTAATCTGTTATTACAGACTCCCGCTCGGACACCGTCTTCAAACTTGCTTCCAGTATAACATTCAAACAGTACCCTGAGCTTGGGATTTTGGAGTATCCTAGAAGGACTAGAGACAGTTTCTAGTCACTTATGTATAACTAAACTTAACAAAGTAAAGATAAATAACAAGTATTAAGGAATTATTTTTACCTTTGCTTGACACTTAAATTCTGCCAGCTGCAGATGCCGAGCTGAGCAAGGTTATTCATTAGCTGGAGGCTCCTGCCAGTGACTCCTGCTCCCCCAGGCTCTGTCTGCAGGGGTAGAAGTTCACTCCGCCGCTTACTTGACCATTGCACTTAGCAGTGAAACAGGATCACGAGGGGGAGTTCTAGAATTTGTTTTTACTGAAGTTTTTCTGATTGTTTTGTTGGCAGTCATGTGGAATTATGTGTGAGGTAACACAAGAGTTTAAAAGGCTTCCCTAAGTCCAGATACTTACTGATTTTCTTATTTCAATTGAAACCTATTTTGCAGCTTTTTCTGAACAAGGTATCTTACCAACTTGAGAAAGAACTAGGAGCTTCAGGTTTTAGTAACATTGTTCTTAAGAAATACATGGATTAGCAGGAGAGTAACTTCATTGAGGAGAAGTTATATAATGCTAAGCTGCTGTTTTGTAAGGTTTTTCTTTTTTTCCCTGGCAGTGATAGTTAGATGTTTCACATTGTAATAAAATAAGATTTCCATCTGTCATTTGAAGTAGCAAGGGAAAAATTATTATTTTAAAATCAGTGTTAACCTGTCCTACCTGTTTAGTTGGTGAACGTTATTTTTCAAATGAGCAATAGCATTTTTTAGCTACATACTTAGTAATAAAAATTGAGATACAACAACAAATATCATCACGTTTTTTATGGGGAAAAGAAAAAGGAAAAAAAATTTTTTCTTGAAGAACGTACAGCCTAAACTGAAAAATTGTAAACTATTTTCATACAAAATGCACTTGAATGCTAAAATACATATTAATTGTTTCACATGAATTATGTTCATAGAATTCTGTATTCATCATTGCAGATTGTCCTAGTTCTATACTCAATTTCATAAATACATGGGACATTATTTACTAACATTCAGTATTAAAAAATAGAGATGGTAGAAGTGCAGAAGAAATGCATTTGGAATGGCTTCCTTTATAGCTTTCCTGTATCTTTGCTTCAAAGTCAGTATCTTCTCTGCCAGTAAATCCATGGAGCTTACAAAATCAACCATTCAGGACTATTTGCTGTTATTGAGCCTGATGAGTGACATCAATTTTACACCTTTACATAATTATTAGTGAAAATATTGTCTATATATGGCTTCCAATGTAATTTGTGGTAAGTCATTTTTCGTGAAAGGAGCAGCTGAAAGTCTGTGTAGTCAGGTTGGTATAATGTTTGTTTCTAACCCCTTTATAGAACTCTTTTTAAGCTTTTAGAAAAAGATAACAGCTAACCCTCTGTATCACATGCCACACATAGAAAACTCCAATCAAATGTAGAAAAAAATCATTATTGACCCTTCGGAGAAGCCCCATATACAAATTAATGAAGTCAATATCAGAAAAATATGTCATCGTCATTATTAGGTAGGCATTTGTATACAGCTGGTTTGTTAGCTTTGGAAATATATATAGCTGGGAAATACCTTGGCTTTACATAGGCAACAGCTAGTGCATCTCTGGGAGTTGTAATTCGCTCCCTTTCCTTCCCCAATGGAAAGATGCAAAGGATGTCTGGGAAGAGCAGCCACTGGGCTACTTAGAGCTGCAGAAGGGCTCATGGGATGTGAAGAGCGCTGAATGTTTTGTGTATTTTATCAGGGTGGCCAAACTGAAGAGTAGAATAAAAAGCAGAGTGGTCAGAAGTGCAGACAGCGTATATCTGTCATGTTACTTAACTATATCCTTCCCTGTTGCAGTCATGCCTACTTGTATATTCTGTGTAATAAATAAAAGTAAATAAATACAGAGACACAAGTAATAGGAAGGTTACAGACTTTGCATGCTGAAAGTCCCGAAGATAAAAGTCCCAGTGAATTCAAAACAGACACATCCTTTGTCATCTAGTTACGTTTGTCTCTGTTTTGTAATAACTCCAGGTGTGCTTCCTTAAGCCCTGACCTGAGAAGGACTTGTTAAAGAGTGATAATGGTAACCAGCAATGCACAGGCTGTTGCTTTGGTGTGTGTATGTAGTAAAAAATACAGCTTCTGGTAAGAGGTTCCCCTGTGAAGATTTTAATGGCACTGAACCAAAAGACTGTAATTATGTCTCCTCCTTGAAGTCACTGCTGGACAGGTATTTCTGTCGCAGCGTTGCCAGGCTCGTAGTGTCTCCTCCAGGTATTCCCAGAGTGTGATGCACTGCGGACCTGGGCAGCAGCGAGGTGTTTGCCAGCAGCAGTGCTCCTGTCTGCTGAATGCTCCCATGCTGACAGGATCAGAGGTTTAAACTCGAACGCTTAAATCATGCTGATGCTTCAATGATAGAAAGAAATAAGACAGTCTGAAACCTGATGTTGATGATACTGAAATGTTACTGATGGTTGGGGAATACCATGAAGCGTAAGCTGAGGCATCTGCACTGTTTGGGGTATACACGTGATTTCTGCTGAACTAACATCCACTGTTTCTCTCAAATTCTCTGCCCTGGTGATCCATACTATTCTAGGCTAGCTACAGTGCAGTACTGTCGCTCCTACTAAAACTTGCCGCAGTCAGTAGCTTTGTTGTCATCTCCAGGCTACTGTTGCAGTAGAGTTCTGTCCTGCAGTCTGCTGAATTACCTGCCAAGCGCAAGCTCCAGTTTGTCAGTTTATTAATGGGGGTATTACTGGGGGTATGTTGGAAGGACGTATTGTCTCAGCTGGTGCAGCCAGACTCACTGACACACTTAGCATTCAAAAAAAAAAAAAAAAGAAAAGGTGTTTTGGAAGATTTGCAACTGAATTACCTAAAATGCAGACGGGACACGAGTGGGATGTAGTCTGTATTACACTGATTAGCCCTTGAGGCAGTCACAGATTTCCTAGTGAGGGTGCTTCTGTTCAAACACTGGTTTCTAAGCACGTCTGAAATTTAGTTCAAAATTCAGTCTGTATGGGATATTTGAGTGAGAAACTAATTTGGGAAAAGATCACTTTTATGTTCATATCCTTTGTTTTTATTAATAGAATGGAACTATTGAGGTTGTACCAGTAGGTGAATAACCTTATCTAGACAAAGCCTGACTGAAATAATGTCAATGTTGCTGTTATTAATGATGGCCAAGTGTTAAAAAGTAGTGAAGCTGAATCTTGCTAATCAAACTGTTCATAAATATCTTTTAGTTTCTTATGTCTGATTGACATTTCAAGGTGTTTTTGACAGTCATTAGCCTTTTTTAAAAGGAAATACTGAAGTTTTTTAGAAATAGTGGTTTGAAGGGAGAATACTAGTGTGCTGTACTTAAAATTGCTAGTGCAAGCACACAGGAAAGCCCTTGGGTTTTGAACAGCCTGTGTTGCCGGGATTGCATGTTCTGAGTGCTGAAAGGACTTGGAGCTCCTGTAGGTTTATGGAATGGAGGTGGTGGCTATTTGCTGCATAAAGCAGTACTTGCTTTTGGCATATTTTTCAATATAGCTTCTTTCGTAGACAGTTTTGATCTCCTGAACTAGTTTCCTGAGTGCTGCTGTGAAATTGCGATGTTTTGTCTGGGGATAAAATCTACATGCTAAACTGTCAAGACACCTTTTGAACAAATCTTTCCAGCGGTTATGGCCTACTAATTAAAGTTTAGAGTTCTCTTGCATATAGTGGAGAAATGCTTCCTATGTCCTCACTATGGAGAGATACTTCCCAAGTCTTCACTACAAGTAATAGGATCCCTTTCAAAAGAGTATTTTTGCAAAGCAGCTTTCAGGCCTTCTCGTAAATCTAGAGTGGTGGATTTTCGACATACTGTATAGTTTAATGGTAGGTTTTGCTGCTGGGTCCTGCTCCTTCCTCTTTCCATCTTACCTTTTATTTCTCATTTATAGACTGTACACATTCTAGCTTGCATTGTGGATTTGTCTGAGGAAGTGGTGAATATATGTGGTACACAGGGGTCTGGGATGCCCAGCTGAGCACCTGATGCGATGGCTTCAACTGCTGTGTCCTCGGTCCGTTACCAGTTGCTGCACACAGGTCAGGGCTGAGCTCTGCTCTCTGGCAGCGTGTGACCGTGTTGGTGTGTGTTGGTGCAGCCCTGCGTGCGGGGCGGCTGCTCGAGCTCCTGCAGCTACTTTTTTGGAGTGTGGTACCAGGCTGCACAGAGGTGCTTTGCAGGAGCAGCGGTGCTGGGCGAGACAAAGGCCGTGTCATCTCGGGTACTTGTCTGCAGCAGCAGCGCTGTGGGAGCCCGTGCGGGCAGAGAGAAGGCGGGGGGCGGGCGGGGAGATGTGATGCCTCTCCTGCAGCATCACTGTTTGCAATCTACGAGGTTCCCAGAACCTACTTTTCCTTCTTTTTTTTTTTTTCTATTTGAAATTTTTCAGAGTCTCTCTCTTGCTCTTTTACTTTTTGAAGTGCATCTCAATTTTTTGTATCCTTAAAATTTTACAACCTGTTATGTTGTTTTGTATCTGCGTCTTACTAACTTGGTTATACACTGAATGGTAAATTTCTATTTGTGGTGAGTCATGTCGTTCATGATTCTGTAAAGAACATTATGTGTCTTATTTTCCCCTTTTCTTTCATCTTTTGTTCCAACTGCAGAATACTTGCTTGTGGCATAGAAACTCTTTCATATCTTTGATCATCCTGGATATAGATCTTTTCCAGTTACAATATATCTTCTCTGATATTACAGGGACAAAGTTACATAGAGTGAATCGGTATTTTGTCACTGTACATACAGTGACATAAATATGAGTTTTGTGCTTTGCTCTGTTGACTGCTACTGGGTATAGAGTTTATCGCTTCATGAAATATGTGTCATGCTACTCTGGAGCCAGATCTTGACTTAGGAGGTCAGCTCGGAACTCCTTATTTTATGTGAAGACTTTATTGATAGCAGGAGGTTATTATTCCTGATGAGTCTCACTGCATATTTATCTATACTGAACTTCATTTGCCTTTTTAATGCCCAGTTGGTCAATTTCATAAGATCCTTCAACAGTGTTTCAGTTTACCAATGTAAACTTTACTGTCCTTACCAGCTCTGTGTCATTTGTGAGCTTCTTAGCTTGTTGCTCATCTGTTTTTCAGGTCATTTATGCAAACCTGTATAAATGAATACAAGCAATGCAGGTCCCAGCACAGAATCCTGTAGAGCTGTGCTGATGACTTCCCTCCTTGTTTCATCTCGGTTATGTCTGTGCCCTTCTTTGTCAGCCTAAATAAATGAGGTGTATATGGTTGCTCTGACAGCATCAGTCAGTAGCCTTGAATTTTTTGAATAATTCCATTAAGCTTTTACACAGGATTGGAAGCTTCAGATTTTTGGTAAGTATTAGACAAGTAAGTGTGCAGATTTACAAGAACAAAACTCCCGCAGTCCACAGGGAGTCCACAGGCTCTTTTCTGTCCCCAGTGTGGGTTCTCTGGCTCAGCTGGGTTAAGCCAAAGCTGTAGCAGGAGCCCAGTCTTTCTTGACATCAGTCAACATATTAACACACCTATACTGCGCTGTATCGCTCTTGCACTTCCTGGCAATAAAAAATAAACCGATGGTAGTTGATTTAGATCTCGGGGTTAATTCACAGTGCTGCTTTTATGCTTCTGACTTTCAGTGCTCTTACTCTGAGCTGGGTTTTTTTTTACTTCGTCTATCCTGATAGAGCTTCTGGAAGCTCTGTGGCAGAAATCAGCCAAGCAGGAGTGTCAGGTCCATTCATAACGTAGGCATTATCAGTTTTTTGTTTTACAGTAGTGTTTCAGTCATGAGTCAAATCCTTGCTCTGCTGTGTGTTGTACAATAACATTGTATCGCCTAGTTTTTTAGATGATTTGATTTAAAAACCCAGCTTCCTCAGAATTCACATCTCTTGAATGCCATATGAAATGTATTAAGGACACAGATCCCATTGTTCCATAGACTTTAAATAGGCTTTGTTTCTGGCCCGGGCCAGTGCCCTCCCCACCCTTCCTTGTGTGTGACCATTTGGTTTGTGTTTTAAGGATTTGCAGAAATGTTTCACTAAGAGAAACAAAACAAATGATGGTATAGTTGTTGATTCCTCCATAATACATAAGACAAATTGTGGAGCTTATTTAGTATCACATGATGTGACTGTGCTTTTGTTTATTCTGCTTCCAGATGAGACAGAAGTTTCCTGAAGCAAAAACGGGATTTTAATATGTTGCTGATCCAACTTGATAAATTTTCAATTCTGATGTATGCTAATTGAGATTTTCAGGAGTTTTCGTTTGTTGTTTTTGTTTGCTGTGTGCAATTGTGAGGTGGAGTTGTGTGGTTTTAATGCAACCTTTCTGGGGCAAGGACTGTTTTTAAAATCTCGTTTTGTTTGGTTTTCATGCATTGAGAAAACATTATCAAAGATACTTGAGGAAGAAATTTTGAACACATGAACTGTTAATTAATAGTAAGTTGTGCAATGTATTCGTGTATTTCATAGAATAATAAATATTTATATAAAAACTACAGTTTAAAATTTAATGTTATTGTGAGAGAACGGTTGGTGTTATTGATACACAAAACATCTTGAATGAGAAGCTCAGAAACGGTTAATCTGTTTTGCGATGCAAAGGAAGGGCAAAGGTAGCTTTGTAGCTTTATCTGAGAGACTGGCTCTTCTCTATACATATAAATAAACTAAATATATAGTAGTGCTTATAGAGGCTTGACAAATTGTATAATATATGCCAAAAAAGGCTTTCCTTAATTATATATCTACCTTTGTTATATACATATATATATAATTCGCTACTTTTTTTTCATTGAAAGTCTTACTGTAAAATGTGCTCATAGCATGAAGTACGTCTTTTTTTTTTTTTTAAATGAAATATGGAAATACGGAGAAAGTTGCTGGTGAAGACATAGAAATGTCTCATCTGGCTTGAGGTTTTAGGCAATTCATTCTTCCTGTCGACTCTCTGATAAGAACAGGCAGGTGAGCTAGCACTTCTGTGGTGGGCCTCTGTCAAGCTCGAATTAAGAGTGGCTGAATTACACCTCTTTCACTGAGTTTTTTGCTAACCTCCATGTAATTTTATGCTATAATGCTGTATGCTGGGGACACAACTGTCGCATTAAAGAGGTATTTGTGTGGCTGTAGTTAATTTAGAGTACAAGGTCACTTTATGAATTTCTCATGGCAATACCCATACATGTTTCCCATACAGAGAGGGCTAGATGCGAAGAGATTTACTATGCAAGGGCGGTGTTTTAGGGAATTTAGCTGACATGTTCCAGCTTCAGTTTCCATAGCATTCAGCCTACTTCATCCTCCTTGGTATAGGAGCTATCAAGTCCTTCCTTTTCCTTAAGTGAGTTGTAGCATGCTTTAACACAACTCTTGTCTTCTGCTCTCTCTATTCTAGAGCAAAAGAAAGCTTGGTGCCCACAGACTAGAATTTTAAGGAAAAGTTTTTAAGATAATCACAATTGTAAAACCAGACTGTTTATACAATATTGTATTCTTATTCCCTTACAAGACACCTTAAAAATTGGCTAGTGTGCCTATAGATGTTAAACTCTTTAATTGTTAAATTCATTGATTAGTATTCAAAGCCTGAAGGTTTGCTAAAGGGAAAAATTGGACTAGGAAGAGGAATAAGAGGGAATTCTCTTGAAAGAATTGCATTATGTATTTTCGCCTTGTGATGTGTGAGAATTATTTGTGAGAACTGCATTAATAAATATGTGATGACTTTCACTTGGTAATCCTCATCGTAAGGCATGTCTCTGTCATGTTTCGTAGCTGCATACTGAGAATTCTTTCCATCTTGGTAATTAAAATAACTAGCCTTGTACTAATTACTTGAGCTATATTGCAGTCTGCCTGCTCAGATTAGCATGACCATTGTGATCTGGGGGTGTGTGGAGAAAGTTATTTTTAAGGAGATTTCGTGAAAAAGGCAAATTATAGTTTAAAAAGAGATGAAGATTTACAAGTCAGATATGGCATTTTTGAAGTTAAGATTCATGCTTGTTAGCAGAAATTTGCTGTTTGAGTGACTTGTATTAATTTGATATGGAAAACTTCTGGCTAGTGTTGGGAGGAATATTTTCTAATTTTGCAAGGACTCTTATTAATTCTCCTCCAAAACATACCAGAAATGTGCATTTAAATTTCTGTAAAGTGAGGCAGTTGTAAAATCAGAATTCTCAAAAATATAAAACCTGGAAGTATGAATGGAATTCTGAAAAAAATCATGTTTGTATTTTGAAAACTAAAATAATGTTGAAATAAGCAATTGAAATATCTTTAAGAAAGCTTCAGTGTAATGTTTCAACATCATGGAGATGTTTTTGTTTTCTTATTTCTTAATTCCTGTGATCTGTTTTTTCTCTTTCTCCTGTCTCCCCCACACCTGTCTCAAACAAGAGATATTTTAACTGGTTAGCCAAGGTCAGTCAGATCGTACCTGCCCTCATCTCAGCAATGTGAAGTTCTGAAATGTTTCCTGAAAATAATTGTCAGGATTGAAAAGTAAGAGCATGGCACCTGTGCTTCAGGGAAAACTGAAGCACAGGTTTGATACTCAATAGTTGCGAAGTCTCTAAATGCAGTACAGGAGATAATGTTTCATTGCAGTGCAAGTCATAGCTGGTTGCTTTCTAAATTTTTTTTTTTATTGAAGTAACTCATTTTACAGAAAGTGTTCGTTTTAGCATATCAGATGCTGAAAACATCCCATTAAATACATGATTGACTTAACCCCGTCCCGTGTCCAGCCCTTTGTGCTGCTTTTCACAGCACCTGGAGCTGAGCATTTGCAAACCAAAACCACCTGGTGTGTGTGCTTTTTGTCCCTCACTATTGCCTGTAGTTGGAAAAATGAAAGATTATCTGCTGATGAATGAGAGCATTTCTGGGTTTATTTTCTTCTCCCTTTTTAGAATTTTGTGACTTTTTGGTCCTCCTTTCATAATTTCCCTTTCCACTTGAACTTTATCAGCTCCATCAAACTTGTTGAATTCCTGATTGTCCAGTTAGTTCTGCTCCGTGACTCAAAAAGCCTGTGCAACAGTTTCAGCTTTCCCAGCTCTTTAGAGTGTGGACTTGGGGAACAAGTTGAACTGTGGCATTGACTTACGGAGGGGATTCATGCCATGTTCTGATATGGAGTAATTGGCGCAGAAGGAAACAAAAGGTATCGGGGTGGAATTTTATTCCTCAACAGCTGCAATTAAGAGGACACCGGCTGTTTAAGTTTCTAATTCTGAGTACTCTGGTCACAACACTAGACTCTTGACATACTTTCTATTCTGTAAATATCTGATGTACCAGTAACCTCCTGGCCCTTTGCAAGATACTTCTTTCTACTATTTGAGCTTGATTTTGATGTTCTGACCAGTGCAAACATGTTACTGATGAAGATTTAATACTATTGCATTAGTTTTTCTGTCAAGATGAACCTTGACACTTGAGCTGTAAGGCTGATGGGGTATTGATGGCTGCCCGGCATCTGATTTTTCTGTCTTTTCTTCTGAAGATGTTGCAGTTTACTCAGCAAAGATCTGGAATGTGTCTGCAGTTACATCGGTGAAGTGTTGCAGAGAAAGCTCCTAAGAAAACTATAATCTTGTGTTGTGAGGACATTGGTATCAACTCAAAGGGCACCTATTAATTCAGGCTACAAAACATACGCTGCACACATGAAAGGCTGCATGCTGTAGATATTAGGAGACATCTGTTTTGAGCAGAATGCTCCCAGTTATCTTGCAGTGAGGCTGAAAAAAAGCGATGGGTTTTGCTTTAATTCTTTAGCCTTTGTTTCCTTCCCACGATGGTGCTTCCAGGATTTGATCTTCAATTTTCTTTGCTGCAGAGTTTGGGGCTGGGGAGAAGGGGGAAAGTTTACATGAAGGCCAGATTTGGCCTTTTTTGGATTTGACCTGTGAGGTTAGAGAGTGGAAGTGCCTGCATGTGTGGTGCTTGCTCCTTCTGCCACTTAGCCAGGATTGATTGGGGATTGTGGGTGGTCAAAGTGTAGGCTGGCGTGTCTAATTCAGGGTATGGTTTAGAGCGTAAGCTCTTTCAAGTGAGACTGGAGTGTGCCTTCCTTAGAGAGGATTAAATGTTAATTCTGACACCAAGGTATCTGCACATTTCTTAAGTTATCTCAAAGTGTATTGGCCTATGACAATGGAATGGTGAATTTGAGGGGAACATTCCCCNCCCCCCCCCCCCCCCCCCCCCCAAAAAAAAAAAAAAAAAAAAAAAAAAAGGCAGCTATTTAATGGTCAGATACACTGTTGTGAATGTGCTAAAACTCCTATTCAGATGAATTTCATGAATTCCGTGTTTTATAAACAGGACTTTTTTCTTATACCATAAATAGAAATCACTGCAAAACAGTAGGACTGTATTGTCTTGCAGTAATGCAAAACATAGTCTTTATACAAGCTTCTATATATATATGTTTTTTAAAGACAGTGTCTTTTTCAGCTAAAGTGCATGTAATAAGAATCTCATCTTTCCTATAAAACTAGGTCAAGTAAATATGTTTCAATCAGTACATTTGTTGTGAAGTGTATGAAGTGTCCCTCTATTTAAGAAGTGCCTTCTTGAAAAGTCACCTGGAAACTTGGAAATATTCCCAATTATTTTTTTTTTCGAATGACACGGAATAGGCAGATACTGGATGCTTGGACTAAGCCGTATTTAGAGGACTGCAATCTACTTTGATTTTTTTTTTTTTTCCTCCTGTTTAATACTATTATTTTATGGGTATATATTATGACAACTTACCCTTTTTTCCTCTTTATAGGTCCTGCTGGGGACTTGCATCTGGCCTCAATGTGAAATTAAGGTAGAAAAACACATCTACATATGTGTTTGCTATTAGGATTTAGTTTATTCACTGGTCATGCCTGAAGAGTGATATTCGTCTCTAGACGGCTAACTGCCAGGAAGTATAAATGATTGTCCTAGAAGTCAAGCCTCCCTCCTATTTACTGGAGTGAAAATCACCTCCAGATACCGACGGAATATCAACTGCAGAAAATGCTTCACGTTATAAGGATGCCAACCACCTAGATTCATGCGCCCTATCTGTACAGTTGTTGTGGATGGTTTGCCATCTGAAAGCTCCTCAAGCTCTTATCCAGGCCCTGTACCTGTTTCTGAAATGTCTCTGCTACATGCTTTGGGCCCAGTGCAGACCTGGCTGGGACAAGAGCTAGAGAAGTGTGGCATTGATGCCATGATTTATACTCGGTATGTCCTCAGTCTTCTGCTGCATGATAGCTATGACTACGACCTGCAGGAACAGGTATTTACATGTTTTAGATGTTGTCCAGTGAAAATGAGTTCTTGTGTATCATTTATCTTTGTGTATTCTACATGGAGACATCCAGATAGTGTGTGTGTGTGTGTGTGTGTGTGTGTGTGTGTGTGTATGTGGCGGGTGGTGGTGGTGGTTGTCTTTCGTTGTTGGGGTAGAAGGGGAATACGAGCAACCACGAGAGCAAATTTGATTGGTAAACTAAGGCCGATGGAGTCAGTCTGCTATAAAAACAATTCTGTTAAACAAAGCTTTAGCAGTGCTTCACTGTCAGATCAGGCTTGTTAACACTGGGGTGCAATGTATCATAATGTGGTATAATACTCATGGTTTTAAAAGGAATTTAATTTTCAAACACTAGTGTAAACTAATGCTTTTAAACTGTGTGTCAAACTGGGATGGTTTACAGTAGTTTTTCACTTTTCCTGATAGGTTTCATCTTGTGCTGTCTTCTTAAAGAATAAGACCATTTTTAGTGTTGTGTGTAGACTGCATCTCATAAGGTAGTTATTAGTATAATATAGAAGAAAGGAGGAAAACAAAAAATGTATATATGATGGCTTAGTTATCAGGGTATTTTGAGTTGCTATTGTTATAGTGATATTTTGTGTATTGTGACCTAACTAGATCTGGACTTTTTATAATTTTTTTCCTCCCTTTTTTGGTAATTTTTCTTTTTTAAAAAAAAAAAAGAAAAATCAAGAGCAGGGCCACATCATTGTGAAATAGATGTAAACATAGCTGAAGAAAACTGTGTGTGCCAGGTGCTGCAGTTTGTGAACTCTTAGGTACCCTTAATGTCTATAGAAGTCTTCATGCTTCCGGTATGCAAAAGTAACTTTTTGCAAAAGTTTAGCTAACAGAAGTTGAAGTGGTCAGGACAACCTCATGACCAACATTATTATCATTATTATTAATAATAATAAAGCCAGGAAAACTTTAAACTCTTTAAAATACAACTTAACATTGAATTTATTGAGGTCTTGTTTAGACCTAAAGAGTTGTATTGTAGAAGAGGGTTAGAAAAAATGTGCTTACTATGGCAGAAAGGCAGAAAAGAGAAACCAAGTGAGGACACACCAGAGTTTGATGAATTTCAGAGATAACCCTGCGGCCTTGGGCAAGAGAGAAGACATTTTAGAGCATAGTCGTAACTAAAGTCACTGTTGTGGTCATTTCAAGTGACCGAAGTGCCAAAATGAGTTTCCTTATTATCAGGCTTCGCAGGAAGCAGGATAACTATATATATATATATAGTTATATATAGTTATATATATATAGTTATATATAGTTATATATATATAGTTATATATAGTTATATATATATAGTTATATATAGTTATATATATATAGTTATATATAGTTATATATATATAGTTATATATAGTTATATATATATAGTTATATATAGTTATATATATATAATTGTGTATATATATATATATATACATACGTATATAAATATATATGTGTATATATACACATGCACACACATATTTTCAAGGAATGCATTCTTTTTTTTTCCCAAATTGATTATCTGAACCTAATGATTCAGAAGAGCATGTGTACCTCATGGGGACAGGGCAGTGAAAACCTGTGTTGCTGAATGTAATGCATGGAGACAGGGCGTTGTCTGAATGACATCTAGATTTGCAGAAAATTTCTCTCTTCCTCCTCTTCCAATGTCTGTAAAAATCATATTTAATGTTCTTTTTCTCTAGGCTAAGTAAATAATAAATAAATATTCTGCTAATAATAAAATATAGTAAAATAATTATCCTGAACAATATGAGAGAAGCTGAGCCCCTTCAATTCCCATTGAATAGTTAAACCTTGGCACCTCAGAAATTATTTCTCCCATGTGATTCCTTTGTTACTTGAAAAACGCAACATTTCAAACAACAAAAAAGAACTACAAATACAAGCAGTCCCTTTCAGTGCTTTTCTAGACGTTGATAGGAGTGAACTATTTGGAATCTCCACCTTAAGGATGTTTGTATAAATCGTCCTAGAAAAATCTTAAGCTGAATTATGATGCTTATTCAGTTCTTCCCATGTCAGGATGGTGATGGCATCATTAGCACTGTTTGGATCGCTTCAGGGAATCTCATTCCTTGCTTTCCTCCTCATCAACTGTAGCAGGGAAATAGATCTTGAATGTCTAGGACTGAAGTTCTGGCAGCTGATTAAAGAAAGATGAAAACCAAAATGAATGCAAAAACTTCTCAAACTAGAGGATTCTTATTTTATTATTCACTTCTACTTACTTTTTAAAAAGTTATTTCAAAAGGCTAGGAATTCCTAATTGACCAGTCTTCAGGTTTTAGTCTTGAGAATAAGCAGGGTTTGCCATTTTGTTCAGTTGATAAAAATGATGTGGATTCTGTTTGTGATTCTGCTGCAGACATACGTGATCTTGTCACATTGCTTTTTCTCCATTTCTCCCTCTCATTTCTTCTGGCACTATCCTGCTCTATATGGTGAGTTTATATGTAGAAGAGAAATAAAATGTATTCAAGGATTTGGTGGGTGCTTTTTTGTTTTTAATGATCGCTGTTAAATCCATGACAAGTCCATATAGATTGGCTTCTGTTGGTATGACCATATGTGTGCAGGTTGAATATTGCAGGATAAGAGCTCCATTTAAGTTGTGAGTTTCCAGCGAGTTGCTATTTTTTTTTTCCCAAGTACAGGGATATAGTGAGAGACATTGTACAAAAACTAAAGTTGGGTGAAGGTAAAGCAGCAAATATACTACAGTTAGCTTTTACTGGGAGGTTTGCCATTTTTATTCTGGCTCGTTGGCTTGAACTGAAATATTGTCAAGTGGCTGTAAGTCTATTGGGAGTGTTTGGAGCTAAGCAAGGATGTGTTGCCCAACCGTGTTTCAAAGGCCAGGTAGTCTTTTTCATGTTGAAGGACATGTTCATGTTCCAAACTATATGAAGAATAACAGTCACATTTTCTAAGTATAGACACCCTAAAAGTTAAGGAAAACTTCTATTAACTTCACTACTTGAATATTATATTAAATCATCATAAACATTCTCCCATATCAGAAGAGAGGTAGCGACTTCAATGGTATGCTTTATTAATTTTCCAGATTAAATTATCTTTATCTTTGCTTTTCCTTCATATTTTTGATCAATTAGGGAAAACCTCATAAAAATTATTTTGGGCTTAAGGTGTAGATTATGTGATGATAAATGAAATGCAGAATGTTTCTCTTAAATTTCTACTTTCAGTACTTGTATTTTCATGAAGTTTTTTCTTTCTTTTGGAATAAAGGATAAGTTGTGGAGAGAAAGGATAATGAAAAATTACGTATAACATTACTAGCGACCTTTTAACATTCTCCAAAAGTTAAAAGAAAGGCATCCGAAACGCTTTTGGAAGGGAGCTGAAATTTCTGAAGCAGTCTTTTTGGCTTCAGATTGACTTTCAGTTAGAATATCTTATTCTTAGTGTTTCCTGATGCTTAGCCACCTAAATGTCTTCTCAAATCAGTTTGTGGTGCTGTAGATACTGCATACATGTAGTTAATATGTGGAAAAAAAAATCACCGATATGTATTTATGCAATACCTACATGAAAATCTGTATTCTGTAATTGTATCTTTTATGTATTATTTGTAAGCAAAGTTATTTCCAGGTATTACAGGTTAATGTTTTTTGCCTGCAGGATACTCTCCTGTCTGAAAGGCTTCATTTGGTCATGGAGCATGAAGGTGTAGATGCATATTTTGAATATGCTTTTCATATTGTGTTTCTTGCATTGATTTTCATCTGCTGTTTTCAACTCATTTAGGAGACTGACAGTTCTTTCTTACCCTCAACAATATCTCCCATAAAAAAAATGCATAAAAAGATAATGCTTTCATAATTCACAGAATTAAGTAGCTGTTAGACCACAAACTATAGCCTTCATGGCTGACAGGAAATCACCTTTTAATTTTGAAGTTTATAGGTGAATTTTATTCCTGAAAAATAACTATTTTGTACTGTTTTGAAATAGATAAATAGTTATTATGTTTTATTTTGTTTGTCAGCTTTGAATTGAATTTCTCCCATAACGTGAAGGTAGGAGGAGGAGGACTTTATCCCTCCTAGAAAGCTAGGCCTATACGGGGCGCCGATCTGGCTGGTATGCACTGGAACAAAAGGTGACAGTGCAGCTTCCCGTACAACCACAACCACTCTTTTATCATCCCTGAGAAATAACTGTAGCTCATTCAGAAACTATCTTGTTAATGAATTAAAATATGCAGAGCATAATTTGGGTATAGCATGGCAATGCTGCCTCGTTGTTGTATGCAAGTGTTACAGATTTCACACTTCTCCAGTAATATATGGATTTCTTGAAGGCAAAACACTTTGTTTACTCAGTGTTTGGTACTCTTTATTAAATGTTGTAGCATCAACTTTCTCAGGCCATAGATTTTTAACCACTACCTTAACATTTCCACAACTTGAATTTCACACACTTAGTATATGAAGAGAAGAATACATAGTAAGGAAGTCAAGCGGTGAGACCAAGAATTCCTCCTGCGTATTTTCGTATAATTAGCTGAAGTCCTTAGAGTATTCAAGTGTCTGTGTGTTTGTAGGACTGGGACCAAAAAGGCCTTCTTGTACATTAACCTGTAAACTGAAGAAAGACAGCAGATTTATCATACTTAGCAAACAGTCCTTATTTTCAAAGTTAATTTGTTCATAAAGCTTGCTAATTAATGGAGGATAGTTTAACTTTTTTAAAAAAGCTCAGATAAGAAGTTCTCACAGGAAAGCTTAGCTATACATTTTCTTCCTTTCCTCATTGAAAGGTGACCAGCTGAGGATGATATATCATAAATATGACAACATTATCATGTTTAATCGTTAGGAAATAAGTCTTTTACATATAACTTTAGAAAGATTTGCGGGATGTGGATAGCTCTTTACCACATAATTAGGCAATGGAAGACAAACTCCCAGTTATTCTCTTTGAACTGCTGTGTGTACAGCAGGGTAGGACCTCTTATTTTCAGTCTTAGAGTAGTCTTACAATTCCCCTTGCTCAAGGGGCTTTCTCATTAAAGCCCCTGTAGATCAGTTTGCGAAGAACTACTGTACTAATAGTTGTTGTTGGAGGTCCTGAAACTGTTTCAGTTGGGTTCTTCGAGATTCCTCTCAATCCTAGAGCTTTCAGTAACAGTAGTGATCAATGGAGCTGAGTATTTTACTGGTGCAGTGCCTTTAAGGGACTTATCTTTTGTGATTCATTTAGGTGTTTGTTAATTGGGGGATGATTGCTGCTGTTCTGCATTTCTCTCCTGGTGACCGCAACATACCGGATGGGGTTGGTTTATTTGTGCGGGTTGGAGTTGTTTTGGTTTTGTTGCGGGGAGAGGAGGGGTAGGGATGGGAGCGCAGCAGTGGGCAGCAAGGCTCCTGTCTCTGTGCAGGCTGCAGAGTTGCGTGCTGCAGCTCAGGCAGCGCTGCGCAGAATACTGGAAGGCCCTGAGAAATGGGGTTAGCAAAGCCATTTTTCTCTGAAGCTGCCTCCTGGCGCTGTCTCTCGCTGACGGATGAGATCAGGTTGAAACAAAGCTTTTGCAAATGTTTCTGTTGTGTTCTGCACAATATGGCCTGCCTCAGAACATGAGACCCAAACCCCATGGTACCTGTCGTATACACTGTCCTGCTGAAGTGGGTGCATCCATGCATTGCTAGGCAATCCTATTGCATCAGCCTTCAAAGGTACTTTGGGAATAGGTACTGTATTAGCCAGTAACTTGGCTTACCCAATAACAAAACATTAGATACTACTGAGAATCTCTTGGAAACATGCAAAAATAATAATAGCATGACTTTGCTGTTGTTATGTAGTTATCGCTACCGATAACCTACAAGGGTTTCTGTCATGCTCAAGAGAGGCAGCAGTGCAAGTGTGAGCCTGGTTAGCCCTCCAAGGAGTCAGGATTTATCAGCAGCCCCCTCTGTGCCAGTGCAGTTGTTTTGCTTCAGGGCCAACCTGAGTACTGGCCTCAGTGTGCGCACTGTTGCGTGGTGATACGGACAGTGCGTGACTTTGTCCCTAAGTCCAAGGCAGCCACCATGAGATGCTCCATAAAATAACTTCTCCCGTCACAGCATATCCTCATCAGACCTCTGCGCTACGTAGCGACAGTTCCTGTTGAATTCTTGGCTATCTCTTCTGCCTTGTAGGTAAAACATGCAAATAAAATGATCTCCTTGTATCATTGCTACATCTTCTCTGTATCATCTTTAACGGGAGAGCTCTAGAGGCACTTGCTCAACAAACACAAGATTTCAACAGATGCAGCATTTGCATGTTCTCTCGCTCTGGGGAGTGGGTGGGATCCAATTTCTTTTGCTCGGTTTCAGCCTAGAGTAACTGCTAATTAGAGATCAACATATAGGCTGCCCTTGCAAGTGAGTAGGATTGTAGGCAAGAGTTTCTAATTGATAGAAACTCAAATTATTAGTAGTGGGTTTTTTGTGCGGTAGGGGGAGCGTGTAGGGCATGTTTTTTGGATTTTTTTTGTTTTGTTTTTGATAGGCGAAGTTTTCCTTGCCTGCAGATTAGGGAATCATCTTGAAGGCTTTGGTTTCCTAGTGGTACCCAGTGACATCTGCTAAACAGGAATATCTGCTGTTTTTTTACAAGCCAACTGGGTAGGATACCAATATCCCACTTGCTCTGCTAACAGTGATCAGGAGGGAGATGGCTGTAGTGGCTAGGTACTTCCTCATATACCAGATTTTTCTGACGTTTCCCAAAAAGACATTATTTTCTTCTTTTAAGAACTGCATTTTGAAATGTATCAGTTAAGAATATTAGTTCATTCTTCTCCATTCTGTGGCCACCGTGGATTCCTACGTGGTGAAAACTTGTTGTGCTGCTTCTTGGAGACTGTACATAGTGTTTTGCTGCAGGGCTCTTTGTTGCATGTCCTTCAGAGCCTAAATGGAGCTTGTGCCATAGTTTTCAGGCCCGTCCTGGGAATTGTCCTGTGTCTGTAGTATCTTATTATCTCTGTCTCAGACCGAGTCAACCTGTGGGGAATATCTGAGACGAGCCAGGCCTAGGAGACCTTGCTGTTTCACTCTAACTAGATGCAGTGCGACGTGTTGCAAACCTCCCACAATAGCCACTCTGGAGAAGGGCACATCTGTGTGGCTCCTTGCGAAACTCCTCCTGAATTGCAGTCTGTGGAAGCTTTTTATTTTTATTTTTTTTCAGGGCAGGTCTCTTCAGTTGTCTTTGTAGCCTGCATCCCGAATAGCCTTCAAGGTGCAATACCTTTGAGCTCTGTTGTGGTCATCGTCATGATCTTTGAAACCTTTCTAGAAGTAGACATCATCTGGGCAGCATTTATAGGTATTTTCTTCCATCATCTGCCTAAGTGATCTTCTCAGGGCTTATTTTTGCTGTTCTTTGAATAAATTTTTGTGCAAGAGCTTTCCTGCAGTGTACAATGGTTCATAGCTGTACACTGAAACCATGAATACAGTTAAATATTGCTGCTTTAAAAACTCTTGTCGCTGGAAGAGACCAGGACTACTGGATTACCTAGCTTGTCATTATGTCAGATTCGATAGCCACGAGTCTTTGTTTCCATACATTTCCTACAAGCTCAGATAGCTGCTGCCCTTTAAAATGGATTGAGATTGCAGTTTCGCAGATTACATGTTGATACTTGGGAATTATTTAGGGTGTTTTTGTGGAGTGAGTAAGTGTCTTGGGAGAAAACTTCCAATTTGAGTTCAGAGTATTCCATCTCGGGGGCAGAGGAAATATTTGCAAATTCTGTAGATATTTTAGTGAAAATATTTCAGGATTTGGGACATCTTAAGCTATTGTTGACCCACTTAGAGAGGTGACCCAAAATAACTTCTGTGTCTTTTCTTCTTTTTATTCTTGTTCTTAAGGAAGTCAGACTTACCCATACAGTCTGTCCATATGTGCATTCATTTATTTCTTTCTCTGTGTCATACCCAATGATTTGTTGATCTATTTTAATGCCATTTAAAAGTTTTTAAGGAAACTTTGTGTCTCTGCTTGGTAGAGGAGAGTCCAGAGTAATGCACAAGTCCAGAACCAACAGACAAAACTTAATCACTGTATGTTCCTTTTGGCAGCCACTGGCCAGCCGTTCAGTAGAAAAGCACTTTCAAACTACCCATAGCAAAAATATCAATCACCTCATACTGATTCTTTGACAAATATCTGTTTCTCTTAAATGAATATGTGGAATTTCTTCCCTCTTCCTGGGAGACATCTCTTAATCTCTTAAGAAGAAAAAAATGTCCACTATTCGGTCTGGCAGGACTCTGCTGTCATACCTTAAAAGCCTTGGGAATTCTTTTAAATATTGGAAGTTAGATGACCTCATTTGGTTGTAAGAGTAACTTATCTTAAGTGTATTTTTTGAGTTGGAATTTTGAAAGGAGAGCCTCTGTGTGTGTATTTATTTCATATTGAGACGTTTCGACATTGAGAGCCACTTGCTTTTTGTATGAGCTTGTTACTAGTGATTGCTTGTTGAAGTGGCGTGTTTTGACTGGCCAGCAATATCCTTTAGGGAACGAAGAATAACAGGTCAGGAATATACTTGAATTGCGTGTGGCTTGAGCTGAAATTAAAATACTCAAAAAATAGGAGCTCTTCAAAACGTTCTCTGATTCAAAAAAAAATTAAATGAAGGATTAAATTAATTGGAAGTTTTGCTCTAAAATGTTCCATCAACAATTCCAAATAGGAATATTGACTCAGTAGGTAATTGTGGCACTTCATTGTGTATGAAGAGATACATAAACTAAAATTATGGAAGAAAAAATCTGAAAAAGTGTGTGTATGTATAGCTTATTAAGCAAATTTTCTGATGACTTTTCCTGACTTTTTCTGATGTTTTGTATGTATCTTTTTATCAGTGCTTTTAGTAACAGAACAGCAGACAATGTAGATTTCTTGTTTTAAAAGGACCTATTGAAATCTTGCACATAAACAAGAAAAGTGTGTGTTTGGTAATTTGGCTTTGTCTGGTAGTTAAAATACTCATTTGATAAATGAATACAAAAAGTCATATGTATTATATGTGAATGACAGAATAAGCAAGTCTCAATCTATTTCAGGAAAAGATGAGTGTTTGACAGATTGTGGGGGAAAATTGAGAAGGGGAGGCAACTTTGCAGAGAGGTTGGGAAAAAATATATACACATACATACTTATGTGTAGACCTATGATACATCTGTTTAAATATTTTAAATAATTCATATGTATATAAAAACTTTTATTTTTGTGGAGTTGGTTGTTTTATGTGTTTGCGTCTAGTTTTCAGTGTTATTGTTTTGCCAGTATGATTTGTCTTCTTCAATAGAATATAAAACACTCAGTATATACTGCATTAATCACTGTTAAATGGTAAATTTGAAATAGTGTAAACCTGTAATGTGATGTGATGTAAGATCCTATGTATATTCTGATGACTATATATAATGCAATAATATTCTTTTGATTTTTGTTGTTGTCAATTAAATGTTCTTAATTATATGGGAATTCTCCTTCCCCAGAAGTGTCTAACTTGGTTTAAAAAATTAGTTTAGGTCCACTGAAAGGTAAGCACTGCTGTTACTAGTAATAGTATGTTCACTGTGAAAGGGAGTTGAAGAGTTTGAAACGTACAGTGCATTTTCTTTTTTGGCCTGTTTAGCTTTTTCTTGTTTTTATTCCTAACTCTTTGAACTTCTCACATTTATTGTTATTATTTCAAAGTTCAGTGAAATTCTTCAGCATATTTTATGTAGGTTACAGTAATATGTTCAACCATGAGTTGACCATAAAATGATCTTGAGGGATATGTCTTGCAACAGAAAAATATTGCATTCAAGTGTGTGTAGCCTCCATGTCCTATAAAAGTATGTGCACTTTTGTGAAAAGTAAGTGCAACCTTTTTTTCCTTTTTTTTTTTTTTTCTTCAAGTCACTGGTTTTAATCAAACTAATTGGCAAATAGAGTTTTAGTAGATTGGATAGTGTCACTCTTACTTTAACAGTATATTGATTTGTAGTCTTCTGATATGTTATTGAGAA
This sequence comes from Crypturellus undulatus, assembly GCA_013389825.1. Lineage (NCBI taxonomy): Eukaryota > Metazoa > Chordata > Aves > Tinamiformes > Tinamidae > Crypturellus > Crypturellus undulatus. The sequence continues at coordinate 814,273 of VWPW01031899.1, forward strand.
ATTAATGTGCTTTAATGTTAACATAACTTTTTTTTCATTTGTTCATTTGCTTTCAGGAGAATGACATCTTCCTGGGCTGGGAAAAGGGAGCTTACAAAAAATGGGGAAAGAGTAAGAAAAAGTGCTCTGATCTAACACTAGAGGAAATGAAAAAACAGGCTGCTGTCCAGTGTCTTCGCTCTGCTTCTGATGAAGTAAGTTTGGACTAGTCAATAGATTCCAGAATTAATGCCATTCTTTTTGAGTTAGATATATTTAGCTTGTGATCCTTAATATGGTAATCTTTACCTTCTTAAAATGCAAGTTCCCCAAGAGTCCTCTGAGAGGTCTTTATTTCTTCTTCAGGAAATTATGAAACCTGTGTGTGGTGGCAGGATTTCACAAAAGCCTCTGCACTGTGTAGTGCAATGCTTTCTTCCTACAAGCCTTCACCTACTCCTGTCAAGGACAGTTGCAGTATACCAGGTTCTGTTGAAATTATGACAAGGCTTTGCATAAGGATATTTATTAAAGTTCTAGATTTACTTTATGTTGAAGTGTGCATGAGCAGCAAAGAAGGAAACATTTGGGCAGAAAGCCATCAGGTTGTGCATATGCTACATGTGTAATCCAGAATTGCTAAATAAAATGCAGTGTACTGTAACAGACCTTAATTTTCTGGATTACATCATTAAGTGGGAGCTGAGCTAATGCATCATGATTGGAGAAAGGGAGGAAAGGTAAAAGCAACAGGTATAAGAAGGATACCAGAAGCAGTAGGTAGCATGTAGCTCTTTGTTTGTTTGTTCATTTATTTAGAGGGAGGAGGGAAAGGTGTGGCCTATCTTTTAACTTACAGAAAGAAAGGTAAGGCCGCTGATGTACAAATACTTGGATCTATCACTATTGCAAGAAGAAACTCTCCCTGCCTCCCCAGCCCGGTTGCCTGTTCTTGCTCCAAGTACCTTCCTGATCACGGTTTGTGCTTGCACAAGCATCGCTGCGGTTGTGTGGTGATGAACTAGGTTGGGAAACTGAATCAGTTTCCTGAACTTAACCTGGTTGGGGTGGAGGAAGTGTTCAACCAAAGAAGTTTCTTAGTGAGATGTATAGCACAGACATGTGGCAGCTAGAGTCGGGAAGGTTTGTGGCCAAGAAAAAATCAAAGAAGTGGGATTGATTTGATTTCCCTCATTCTCCTTTTCTGCACTACCAAAACCATCTTATGTTGGCTTATTGCTTATGAAGGTATTAGAGCATTAGTTCAGTTACTAATTGACTAAATGGAAAGTTACTTAAACTCCTATTGCTTATGATCCTAACAAAGTGAGGCAAAGTATAATTTTGTTGGCAATTTGCGCTGCTTGCATATGTCACTGATGTCAGCGCTCCAACTACTCTTTCAGTTAATGCAGATATGAAGAAATAATTGCAATAAATAGTCCCTTTCTAGGCATTATGTCTTTTATTGCTCATAAAATGAATATAAAAATAGTATATAGACTGCAAGAATACTGGCAGTCTATTTTGGGCTTTAGAAATAACTTTCTTGATGCATCTTCCAATAACTAAAAATCAAGGAAGCATTACTTAGGGTTAAATTTATATCAAAAAAAGAGCTGGAAAAAAAAAGGAAGGAGATGAAGTTGTTAGTAATCCCAAGTCTGACTCTGCTTTTTGTATAATCTAAAGTAAGGAAGGAAAAAGAAACCTTTGAGTTTTGGAAAAAATGAAAAGATGTATGATCTAGAAGTTTGAATAAGTAACCCATTGCTTTGACACCTGCTACCTCATCACACTTGTTCAACAATCTCCTGCATTATTTGGGGACTATTTTATCTCCGATACTCTGTGTTCAAACAGTTAAACTGGCATATTTCCTTTTAAGAAAACTGTAGGTTGCAATTTTTTCATCTGTTTTTAAGCTGTTGCTTAGAGTTGGTTTATAGATAATGTATGTTGTATAAAAGAGAGAAATCAGCTTCATGTCCTGGAACTGAGTTGAGGGGAACTCTTTCAATATTAGTGATACTTTAAAGTAACTTGAAGGTACTTTTTTTCTGTTTTTGAAACAGATTTACTTTGTTGGCTGGTTTCTGTACTAAATTTGTGTGCTAATCTGCTAGAAATAATCGTAGATCTCATGCTCAGAAATGTAATGTTGTAATGCTATTTCTGCTGAGGCATCCAAACTGCTCCACGCAATGTTCAAAATTTCACTCTACAAGAAGATAGAAATATTTTGGTAACCGTAGCCAAATTTGATGATTAGTGCTGTGTGTATGTGTGAGGCATATTTATATAAACTGTTAAAATACAAATAGATTACTTATTTGCAATGTCACTTGAAATTCTTGAATTGATTTTTGAATCATATGAAAATGTTTACCTGTAGAGTTGCTTTATTAAGATCTGTTCATTATTTTTATTGCTAGAAGTTGCATTTCTGTAAAATACACGTACATGCGTGTATTGAGGGTGACAGAGCACTGGCACAGGCTGCCCAGAGAGGTTGTGGAGTCTCTTTCTCTAGAGATCTTCAAGACCCGCTTGGATGTAGCCCTGTGCCACGTGCTCTAGGTGGCCCTGCGTGTGCAGGGACGTTGGACTAGATGACCTCTAGAGGTCCCTTCCAACCTTAGGCATTCTGTGATTCCATGCGCACATACACACAAAATAAAAATGAATAAGCATTATTTTACTGGTCTTTAGTGTCTGAAATATTTTGAAGACTTGCTTTTTATGGATTTTCAATTTCACAAAATTAATTGTGATGAGCGTTTTGTTTGATTTGAATTCTACTAGTAACAAAACTAATTTTGTGTCCTTTTTTTTTTTTTTTTTTTTTATAAAAGACCAGTGTAGTTAGTAAAATATTAGTGTGAGACAGAAACCCAGCGATCTAATTATCTTCTTAGGGTGTGAGAAACGAGCATTTTACCTCAAAAAATTCCTACAACTCTTCCCAAGGTACAGAATACGACAAGTCCAGGGAGGCTGGTGTATTCTGACCATTCTGCATCAATGTATCTTGCTGTGGCTAAACATATTGCTAACTTAGCATCTGTGACCATCAGACCTCCTCTGTCTGGTGGATGCGTGTCTAGAATGCAGACCATGAACGTAAGTGTGTTCTGAGAACAGTATTACATGTGTGACAGCTCTTCAGTGTCTCCAGCTGTCCATATTCATAGGAGTGTTGGGCTGCAGATGCTCATGATGCAGTTGGAAGTAGAGAAGATTCTAATATAACAGCTTAATTGCGCTTACTTGCAACTTAGCAGAATAAGGAGACAGAAAGATGGTGAGAACTTAAGACAAATACTTACCTATAATATTCAGGAATGGGAAGCGTTACCATAAATGTCCTCTGAGGAAAATAATTTCATCAAAGTACAGCCTCAAATTTTAAATAAAAATAGTAAAAACTGTCATTATTGAATCACTACTTTTATTTTTGGGTACCTGTTTGCTACATTGAATATTTAGAAGGTCGGTTAGTTTGTATACAGTCTGAGATGCTTTTCCTTTCTTAGGACTCGTAATTCTGAAAGTCTGTTAATTATATTGAATAAGAATAATGAAACTTATCCGTAAGTAAGCAAAAGCAGTATTGTGAAGACTCAGAAGGTTAGCATTAAAAGGAATAATTAAATGATTGATCTATGATTTTTTTTTGCAAGGTGAAATCTGCCTGAGTAGGGTTGAATTATATGTAGGGTACTTGTAGAAGCTGATACATTTACGACTTTTAGTTCAGTCTGGATCACTGTATGTACAGTTTCTACTAATAATAATTGTCAGGTTGTCTGCCAGAGGTCAGAAAACCTGAACTTTGCTAGGTAATATTTTGTTTGTTGGCTTCTGTGTGTGCCAGCTCTATCGAGGTTTGGTTTGGTTTGGTTTGCTCTGCTTTGGTTTGCAGCTGTGCTGTGCAGGCCTCTATTGGTGCCGGCTCCGTGATGAGCTGAGCCTGGGAGCGCGGCCTGTGGGATCCCACCCCAAGATGGTGCTAGAGATTCGGTTAACACAACCCTGCTATCTCAAGTCCGCTAAACTGCGTGAGGACGCTTTAGGAATGAGAGAAGGAGACTGCTTCAGATGGAGCTTATTCTCTACGCTAATGAAACCCCATCTCTGAGGCTCTTTCCTCTTCTCCCAATGGGTGACCACTTTCCTTAAGCAGTTCCATTACTTGTGCTGGTGTCTGATCGACGTTGTTAATCACTCGAGTTTATCCTAATGTTAAGGCAGTGTGGCCCCTTGTTATCTGAAATAATCGGATTCTCAAAATTTGCCAACTGCCGCATGGAAGGGTCTGTTTGGAACGTTGTGAGGTGCGAGCAGGGTGTCCGCTGGCGCGTTGGCCCCTACTGGCTTTGCGTTAGAGGGAGCGCGTTTCAGTGTAGAACCATCGAACTTTCTATGAAGTTGTAATAGTTTTACCCATGAAACTGGTTGAAGCAATAAGCTTATAATGAGGCCAAACTAGTTTTGATTCCATGACATGAGGAGCCCTGAGCATATTCTTAGCAATGGACATTCAAGACTCTTCTTTGCTAATCCATTTCGACTGTTCTGGGTTTCTCTGATGCAAGGCAATATTAACTAGGTAGCACACTTTGACCACTACCCTGTGCTCGTGAATCAGCTAGTGTCATCAGATGGTTTCACTGACTTGGCTGACACATCTGTGTGTAACTAGAAGTTACACAAACAAGAGATTTGTGAAGAAAGTGCCCAATATTCTTTTGATTTTTTTCTGTTTTTTTTGTTTGTTTGTTTGTTTGTTTTTTCCCTCCTTGTTGCTGTTAGAGAAGTGAAAGCTGTAATTGAAAAGCCCTATAAAGAGAAATACTCAGTGCTTAGAATAACACTATTAGTATAAAGGTAAAGGACAGTATAAGAAGGAAATAAGTCTTTTAAAAGCTGTCTTAACAAATCAGAACAATGAAATGCTGAGGTGACTGTTCAAAAATCCAAAATTAAAAAAAAAATAAATGTTCCCAAGTTGTCCCAAAGTACTTAACAAAATCAGTGAATGAAGTTTCCTTCTGAAATGTATCCAGCTGGTCTTCTGGAAAGCAATGCATTATCTGTCTTTAAACAGTGCTATTCAGGAAAGGATTTTGAAACTAGTGAGAATGCTAGTAATTTAAAGGCATGTATGTATTTAAAAAAAATGTTAAAAAAATCTATTTAATTCTATTTAATTTTTGCAATTAAATATTCATGTTACCATGTATCTTCAAGTTACTAAGGTTGCTGTTCTGAGTATAATAGTTGCTTCCATGGAAGATATTAAAGGTTTTCATTATTCCAGTTCTTATATTGAATCTATTGATATTGAATGTAAACTTAAATTATAAGTGTTCTTCACAGAACTGGTACATTAACCTACACAGAAATAGCATTTCATAGCATTTGTTGGGGGACAAAAACTCTCTCTGTGTCAAGTAAAGAGTAAACTTAAGTGTACCTTGTATCCCATAGTATCCTGTATATTGTTCATCACTTTGCTTTGAGGACAGATTAGACCTGTTCTGTTTATTTGGAAGCTATTTCATCTTGTGTCTACTGCCAAGGATAAGAGGAGCAAAACTGTTACTTTCAGGGATGAAAAGACTCTTTCTTTTGCCAGTGGCTTTTCTGATGAGTCTTCGCACAGAAAGTTTGCATATATAGATACACATGGACAGAGGAGATAGTCTTTCAACCTGTGGCTGTGAGAATGCCAGAGAAGTCATGCAAAGTGAACTGGATAATCCCTTGTGTTTTATCTTGGAAAAATATTATTGGATTGTAATTTTCCTTAATGTAAAACAATTGTTTTCTACAAAAAGTTGAGTTGAAACTTATTTATGCAATGTGTGTTGCAGAGTATCTACCAAGGAAATTCCAAGTGTCCCTCTACATTTCATCCTATGCAGAGAGTAACTTTTGTGTAGTTGGTGAAAATAGACTTGGACAGTTTTTTTTTTTTTTTTTTTTTTTCTGTTGTACTGATTTTAAAAAAACAAACAAAACCACTTTTGCACCTACAAGCTAAAACACAGTGATACAGTGAGTCCCACAGTAGCATTGCTTGCAAGGATAAGTCTATTTGAAGTCAGCATGTTTGTTTATAAGGAATTAATAATAATCAGGAAGAATAGTAACCAAAGAGGAATTATCCTTTCTTGAGGGGAGTGCTTTCTTGTCTCTGGCAGCTGTGGAAAGGAGCTACTAAAGTTAAGTTTTAAATACAGAAGTCAGATTAGCTACTCTAGTAACCCACATTTAAGGATAGCCTGTTTATTTTAGGTTGCTTTAAGCTGGTACTTGACCTCTTGTATCTAGACTTGGTAAATAACACTTGCTGTGATCTTTCTCTGTTGGAATCTGGTGTGAGAACGACAGCTCTGAAATCTGAGCCTGACCTTAGATGTGAGATTTACCTTTATGAGTTCGCCCCAGTGCCGAGAATGGAACCAACACAGTAGTAAGGATACATTTCCTATATTCTCTTTGCTGAAGAGCTATTTATCTGTGATGACTTGATATTAGCTTTGCTTTTTCTCCTTCGAATATGGTATCTGTCTGCTAAAGGAAATCTCTTATTCCAAGATCATACCTCTATTGGGATTTATTATTTGGATGAGTGGTCAGAAAAGAACTTGGCGTGTACAGCATTTTTTCCTGAATAATCAGGAGCCTTATTGTAAATGATTGCATTGTCAGGTAAAGGTATAGTTTACTTACTAGTTAATACAAAGAAAAAAAAAGTTTTACAAATGTACACACTAAATGTTTTCCTAGTGTCATCCTCCTCACTGTAATTGAGGAAAGTCATTACGTGCAAACAGGTACATTGTTTTATACCCTAGAACTCTACATGGATTGAACCATCTGGGAAGGCCACGTTGTTTTGATGGTGGTGACTTTATTTGTGGCAGGATTTGGGATTTTTATATATTTATTTACTCTTTCCTATCTATTGTGCATGTCTCTTGATGGTTACTCAACAGTGAAGATTCTTGAATTTAATTTGGGATTGGGTGCTTTCTCTAACAAGAGTAGGCATTATACCTGTTCTCTTCTGTGTAAGTTCAAATAATAGTTCCCATTTGAGCCCTAAAACCTGCTCAGGTAACAGTGACCGTCTTGGGCAGAGTGTCCAGGTCACTTGTGCTTGCGCTACTAGACAGTGCTAACTGGGCCAGATGCTTTTTTCTCTTGCTACTTATGTATTTGGGGTAGTGCTGAGTGCTTGTTCATCACTCGTTCAGGGTTTTGTTCGGCACAACTACGCTCCACACTATTTAGTGCTCAACATTCTGACTGCCTGTGTTCACAGCATTACTCTCAATGCAGGTACTTTGCTGTGAAGATGAACTGAAGCTGATGCAGGATAGTGTCACACAAACAGAAATACCCATCTAAATTTACCTGAAAATTTTGTGCCTTGAGTGATCGGTTTAAATATATAGCTTACAGTGAAGACAAATGAGAGATTCAAAATATAGATGAATTATATATCCAAGAACTGGAGTCTGAGTGGAAATTCCTGCAGTTAGCAAGGGAGAGACAGTAATTTCTCACTTTAGCCTATGTAATACAATCTGCAAATTCAAGAAGGATATGATATAACTGGCAGTCACTGGAAATAAGTATCTGGAAGTTGGGAGGCAGCAGGAATGTTTTTGCACCCCTTTTTCTCCCCCCTCCCCTTCCCCTCAGCTAGTGACGGGCAAGTTTCAGTCTGCTCTCGCCCAGCAGGTTCTCTGGCTACTTACTGAAGCTCTACTGATTGTCTGCCAATTAAGAAGGGAGAATTCATGACTTTTTCATGAAACCTCTGAAAAAATAAAGCATCCAAGACATTTGTACTTGTTACCACATAAATTACACTATATCAGAATTTTTAAAACTGAAAGTACAGACTTTTATCTAGCTCACGTCATCCTCAAGAATACATAAATAGATGTGTGATTGCACTGAATCACATTTTGTGCCTTGTTCAGTTCACGTGGCTTAATGACCGCTTCGTGTGGAATAGTTCCCCAGTCTTGTCTTGGTGACAGGCTTCTTGCCAAGCAAACAGTCTGCTGCAGATAGAGCCCCGTCTCTCTGGAGTGCCCTGCAAACTGGCAAAAGGGGGCTCTGAACCTTTGAACGTACTGACTGACCTGAATTTCTAGATGGCTCAAAGTTGCATTCTGTGAAAGGGAAAAAAGGATTTGCATTAAAGGCAAAAGCAAGAATGTTCTCAGTATTCTTAAAGGAAATAATCAAGTATTTTACTTGTTAATCTAAAGTGTAATACTTCTGGCTTTTGAAAAAACTTAAGGAGCAACAAAGAATCTTCCCCATAATTACAGGCCTCAAGAACAAGCCATGTTTAACAATGTACGGGGATGCAGTTCAATGCTTCTAGCCTAGCACAACTTAATATCTTCTCCTAGATACAGTAGAAGCAAAAAAAACTTTTTAGTTGTCTAAGGTGATAGATTTTTTTTTTTCCATTTCTATGGATATGATATGTCAGATTTGGAAAGCTGAGCTCAAATACTGGGTACTGAAACTCTGTTTCTTCCTTGACATGTTTTCTTTGACTTGTTTTCTTTTTTGTCCAGAACTGTTGGCTCTTGCATATGTGCAGGTTGACCTGTAGAACTCTGTGTTTGGCATTTTTGAGGTGGAAGTGAGAGAGCTATAACTGGGCATCAGTGGAAAAGGGAAGGGAACACTGTCTCTGATCAATGGCATCTGTGGCAGCACTGAATAGCTTTGTGAAGTAATAGTAATGTACAATTTTGTGACAACAAATTTGGGAAAAATATGTTTCATCTTTTAGGTGATGATGTTGCTGGGCTTGTTTGCAACATTCAGAAGTCATCTACTAGCAGAGATAAATGGCAACAAGAATTAAAGGAAATCTCCAAGAATCTGATAAGACCTAGTATTTTGCAGAAGCTTGATCAAACTTTGGGGACGTAAAAGTTGGCGTCTGCCGTTCACAACAACAATTTTTACTGAACCTAACTTAGACATCAGCAATATTGTTTTATTTCTATGGTTCACAATTAAACTAATTGTTTTAGACTTACAGGAGTATGTCAGGAATAGCTAAACTTACAGATTTTTAGAATCTTCTGAGAAAATTTTTGGGAACTACACAAGTCTTTTAATGTATGATCAAAAGCAATTGGGTTGCTGTGAGCTCATGAGTTACTACTTGTCAGCTCTCAGGCAGATGAGCATCCTAAGAGATTTTTGATTTAAACTTTGATTTACTTTATATTTGTGCACACACATGTGCAAGTTTGTGTGACCCTTGCCTTTTTGAACAGCTCCCGTTTCCTGTTATGTAAAAGAATGTTAAATCAGTTCTGAATGAAGTTATGTCGTTCAGCAAGAAGGTACTGTTAGAGTCCTGTAACTCTGCAGTCAAAATGACTTTTTCTTCTGCTGTTGGATGAGTTCAGAAGCTTAATTTATCTATTAGTACTGGCTCCCATGCCAGTAATGTGACACCTATCCTTCATATAATCCGTTCTTTGCTTCAGCCAGCTGATGAAAAGCCTGAAAGAAGAACTTTTGATGGAACTACATCTAAATGAAAGCATGGAAAGGAAATAAACCCATGGTGGGAAGGGACTAAAATGTTTGGTATGGAGGAAGATGTGGAATATAATATGAAAATACGAATTCTACTGATGAGCTGCCTTGTGTAGCGTGGACTGGAGGAAAAAGAGTAACAGAAATCTAGGCAATTAGTTAAATAATTTCAAAGGTCATCTTGAGTTTTTAAACTCTTGTGTTGGACTTAGCACTAATTATGGTGGCTTTTATAAGAATTTTATATTATAAAACACTTAATTAGGGTGCTTCAATATTTGTACTTTTTGTGACTTTCTTTAAAGATTAGGAAAGCATCAAGCATACCATATACATGCACACATATATTTGAATTTGTTTTATCTTCCTTAGCCAAGCCGTTCTTGCTGGGTGTGGGAACATTATACCTACAATGCCTTAACTTAAAGAATTAGAAAACCACAGTAACTACATGGCACATTGAGCAAAGCACAGCTAGAGAGCCGAGAGGAGCCCGGTGCACAAAACCTGCAGGCTGTTCTTGCCTGCTGCAGTAGGAGCCTGAGTAAATGGGCTCCAGGGACTTGGCGCTCTGCACAGCGGCTTTTTTTTTAAGCCTGGTGCCAGCTTCATAGGAGAGCAGCATGCAGGGCTGTCAGCTGACTCGAGTATTGGTTTCGTGCTTTGGGAGGAAATGAAGTGTTTGATTCCAAAAGTTTTCGCTTCTTCGCTAGAATGGTGAGCATATTGATCATATTGCTGTTGCACTTGCTTGCTTTTTTTATAAGATGATGTTATAGTTAAGTGAAGGAGGCGACCGTGGCTTAGATTTTGAGGGTTTGCTACAGTTGCCTACGCAGTTGGCCAGTTTGGAAAGCTGAGCAAAAACGATGCCAGCTCCTCCTCTTTTGCCCTTTTGTGGGGACAGAGGGGAAAAAGTCATAAATAGTATGTGTATAAACTGGCAATTATTACAGCTACATAAGATTGTCCATATCATTGTGCTGCTTGCTTCTTCCTAAATGTTTTATGTTAATAAATTTACTAGTGAACAAAACTCGCTCTAACATTTCATATTGCTAAGTCATCTTCAGTTGACTCTGGCATAAAGTTTTATATTTAGCACTTCAGCAGTGCAGCAATGCAGTTAGGAATAGAAAATTGTCTTTTCACTTGACTGCAAATAATTAAAATTTCGAAGGTAGCTTATAACTCAGTTGCTTCAGTATATGACTTTTCAGATGTGTGTTTCTGACAGAATTAAAAAGCTAGTTGCACTATATAATTTAGAATTTTCTTTCTTCCATAAAATGTACTTGCACTTTACTTATATATCCACACTTACCAGCAATTTATGTCTGGCAAGCAGGAGAGAGGAGGAACTTTTGCAGCACGGAAAAAAAATTTTATGCCACCATAGTGACACAGCAAATCCTGCACTTTTTTGTCTGCGCTTTTTTTTTTCTTTTTCTATTACCTCTTCGTTTGTGACCTATTACATTTAGAGAGAATGCATACTCTGTGATTATGTACAGACAAGACTGTCACATTCAGAAGGTGAGATAATTTTATAGGAGGTTTGTATAAGCTTCAGTCTCCAAGGATGATGTAGAGTTTGGGGTTGTTATTGGGGAAGCTATGGATAGGATGCAAGAAGATGCATCTTTTTTCTTTTTAAAAATTTTTTTTACAAAATGTTTTAGTAGTGGTACTTTTATCTAGTGTTGTTTACAAGGCTAGGTAGGTAGCAAATGCAGAAAAATCTGTATGCAAGAATAGCATGGAAATGGACTGTAAAGGAAGCTAGAGTTTGAGGTGAAGAGCATATATTGACATAGAGAGAATGTGAAATTGTCCCCTTTTCCCTCTGCTTTCCTTAGCAAACAACACAAAGTTTAAAAGAAGAAACTGGACATTGCGAAGTTGTGGAACTTTGATATTTGGAAAACTTTCCTCTCCCTCCCTCCTACCCGAACACGCACCTCTGTGTGGTTCTCCCTTTGACCTCCACTTAGGAGTCTGTGTGTCCTGGAACAGACCCCTTTCCCTGATCTCAACTGTGGAAGACAACTGCTCAGGCCTAGCTTCTCCAAAGGCATCTTAGTGATTAAATACTGACTTTCAGCCTGAGATACTCGAATAAATGCGAAGTGATATAGTCCAGTAAACGTGACGTTGCACAGTTTGCAAAGCTTTGCACATAGAGTACTGATGTTTATGACTGCGAGAAACCTTGGTGCGATTGTATTTAGTTGTTTTATGCAGTCATTCTGATACCTGATTTGTTATTTGTGGAAATAACTATTAAAATCCAACAAAAAGTTAATGAGATATTTTACTGTAACAATATCATTATATTAATATAAAAAATGAATATTTTTATTAAGTTACATACTGTGTCCCCCCCTCACCTTGTTTTCTTTTGTGGTGTTATTGTACAGAGCTCTGGGATTGAAACTTTAGTGGAGGAGCTTTGCTCCAGATTGAAAGACCTTCAGAGTAAGCAAGGTAAGTTACAATGCTTTGTTCTTTTGGTAAATATCATATTTACCAATTATATACCAATCTGAGATGGGGGGAAGGGGAGCTGTTAATTCAATAGCTTTTTGTGTAGGTGATACAGTTTTAAGGTACACTTGAATAGTTTCATTCAAATAGCTTGAAAAAATTTATAACAGTATGTGTTGTTTACCTAAAAAAGAGCCATTCACAAATATGTTTTTCCATATGAAAAGATGAAACTATTCAAGTCCAGCTATGCGTGCTTTTTTAGTAAACATTTTTTATTCAGCATTCCTTCACAAAAACAAACAAAAGCATCAAAAACATAAACAAGAAAGTAGGTTTCATTCTCTTCCTTTTGTATATAGATTTTTGAGAAGAATAGAATGGCCTCAGAATTGGTATATACCAGCTATTCCAGTAAAAATATAGCAGTCACACAAAGAGGTTTGGTTAAAATTTGCAGGCTTTAGGGAGAATCGTGATGGGGCTTTATGTGCTCAAGTGTAGGGCAGCACAAAGACCATAATACCCAACTTTGGTGTCCCAGTGGAAGTTTGCTGTGTAGGGCTGTTTCTCAGGCACAAAACGGCAGCCTTTAACACTATATAAACAAAATAATATACTTACTCATAGTGCAGTATAAATCATAGAATCATAGAACGGTTGAGGTTGGAAGGGACCTTTAGAGGTCATCTAGTCCAACCCCCCTGCACATGCAGGGTCACCTAGAGCATCTGGCACAGGCAATAAATAAAAGGTAAATATTGATTTCTTTCTTGAGGCATTGACTAGCCCCTGAGAAAGGGGGGGGGAAACACACAAAACAAGAAAGCCCCCAAATTATTATTTTTTTTAAATTTTGATTAAAAAAAAAAAAATGACGTGGACTCATGATACATACTTTTCTGTGCATAACTATGCAACTTCGAAGTTTTGCTTCTCTTCCAGAATAAGTATTTACATGCATAGTTAAAGCATAGTTTTAGTCGTTTCAAGTCCTTTGCTTGTTTTTTAAGTAGCAGAAGTATCATTAAACAACTCTAGGTGCTTTATAATGTTTAGCAGTGACACCTCACTGAGAATAGGGCCAACTTTATTTTGGAGAAGGAAAAAGAGAAAAAAGAAAGCAATTTTATTTTATAGATGCTAATATAAAGGTTTAAACTTTTTTAAAGTCTGCTCTTGATCAGGGTATCTGTCTTATTAAATGTTGACCTAAAACACTACAACCAGCACAGGAGTACTTTCTTTTACTGAAATACCCAAGGAAATAGATGCTGCCATAACTAAACATTTTTATGGGTAGAAGTGTAAGAAGGATCTAAGGACCTGGATATGAAAGAGTTCAGTAGGACGTTTTGTGGTGAAGACACTGTTGACACAACATGGCCTGCACTTGCTATCTGGTTGTTCGGTTAAATTTCTGGACTCTAACAAGATAATTGTGGAAAATATGAATCTTGAGTGATGCCTTACGATTTTTTTTTAACGCATTATAATCAGACTATAAGTGTACTGTTCAGTTATTTGCAATACTATATGGAAATATGTTACTATTTGTGTAAATTGTGGTGTGGTTTTTTGAAATACTATTACAAAATACATTGGCTTCTTGAATTCTCTTAAAACATTTGCATTTTTTCTCCAAAACAGAGGAGAAGATTCACAAGAAGTTAGAAGGCTCGTTGTCTCCTGAGACTGATTTATCTCCCACAGCAAAGGATCAAGTAGAAATGTATTGTTTTTTTATTACTTGAGTGTTTTCTGTTTTCTCTCTTGACTCTTATATTTTAAAACAGTGAAGTTAACTAAGTGTAAAATATGGATTTCCTGATGTTAGGAAGTAAATCCTTTTTCCTCTCATCTATTTTTGCATGTCTTAAATATTTAAATATGGCCAGTTGATATCACAGGTTGATTCAATTTATGGGGAAGTCCTTACCACTTTCCTTTGACTATATACAGACCTGAATTTTAAGGCATTCTGTATTTCAGAAGTTTTAAGACCAAATCAGCTGGGCAAATTAAGAGCTTTTAAAATAGCGTGAATTGACATATGGCAGACATGGTATCCTACCTTCAGGGCTCTTTATCTTCTGCAGCAGAAGTGGGAAACTGAAGCTATTTATAAACAAAGGGTCTTCTGCTACCTAAGTACCTGAGTCACTGAACTACCCAAGAGTTTTGTCTTTGACTTCACTCTGAGAGGTGACTGCTGCTGTTCCATTCATGTATTTTTTTTTAAAAAAGGCCATTGTTAACAGCGACAAGATTCTAGTAGAAGAATATTCTCAATATGTTCTCGGTGTTGCTAAATGGATACTAAATCTTCCACAAAGCAGTGGGAGGACTGGTTGTCCAAATGTGCATTTAAGTGAGTAAAGGCATTCAGATTGATGTACTAATGCCTGGTGTCACTTAAAGCAATGCTCTTAGGATAGCAGAAATTACAACAAGGAAAGCGACATGAATCTACACACTAGTAACAGATACTCGATTGAGTGTTTTTGAACAGGTTTTCACTGAAATACGTGTATTCAGTATAAAACTCTTGACTATCAAACCTGTACTGCTTTGAACATTACAGGAAACTATGTTTTAGCCTTGTCTTTGTTGGCTAATGTTCTGCCTGCATCTTAGATTACCTACCTCCTCCTTCTTTGCCCTCAGTAACATAAGGCATCCTGTTAAAAGTTGGGGCTTTTTGAATCTCTGTGCAAAACCATATCAGTGATAATGTTTGATTCTTGCAATGGTGTGTTTTTGTTTGTTTTACCTGGAAGATCAAACTACGTAGAGGCCAACAGAAAGTGTCTCACTTCAGAGAGAAGAATCAACTGATAGCCTGCGATTCAGGGCTTTCTTACTGATACTCTAAATCAAACAGAATTAAGTGAATTGCTACCTTATCTGCTTAATAAGGAGTTAGACATTAGGAGTTACGTTTTTCTTAATCTCCCCTTTGTTCTCATTCAAGTAGAGCTGTGGCATGTGTGTATATAGAACAAACTAGGTTTATTGGCAATTAGAGATAGTAAAATTACATTTTTATTTTTAATAATGCTTCTAATTTTAACGCATGCCTGTAATTCTAAGATCCAAATGTAATCTTTTTGTTTTCAGGTACTATGAAGCATTTCCTCCTCTTTCTGAAAAGCCAGTTTGCCTGCAGGAAATCATGACTGTATGGAATAAATCCAAAGTATGCTCTTACTCTAGCTCCTCATCTTCATCCACTGCTCCACCAACGAGCACAGATACATCTTCTCCAAAGGACTGCAATAGTGAAAGTGAAATAACTAAAGAGAGAAGTAATAAAGTATCTGCCACTGTACATGAAAGAAGCCAGCAGAAGAAAAGTAAAAATGAAAAAGAAAATAAGTTTAATAACAGCACTGTTGAAGATAAGCCTGTTTTGTACAAAAAGCAAGTCCGACATAAGCCCGAGGGAAAGATGCGTCCTCGCTCCTGGTCATCTGGTTCTAGTGAGGCTGGTTCGAGTTCTAGTGGCAATCAAGGTGAATACAAGGCATCGATGAAATGCATTAAAGTGAGACACAAAACAAGAGAGGTTCGAAATAAAAAAGGGCGTAATGGGCAAAGCAGGCTGTCGGTGAAATCCGTTGACAAAGCTGAGAGAAAAATCCACAGTGGAAGCAGTAGCAGCAGCAGCAGTGGGTCCATCAAACAGCTCTGCAAAAGAGGTAAAAGGCCATTGAAAGAAATTGGAAGGAAAGAAGCAGGCGGTAACGATGGAAAAGATCTGTATTTAGACAGCAGAAATGAGAAGGAGTACAAAGAAGAACCCTTGTGGTATACTGAGCCGATTACAGAGTACTTGGTTCCTCTCAGCAGAAAAAGCAAGCTTGAAACTACGTACCGCAACCGAGAAGATATATGTGGCGTAACACCAGAAGCTGTAGAAGAGTTGTCTGAATCAGTGCATGGTCTTTGTATTAGCAACAATAATATTCATAAAACATACCTCGCAGCAGGTACTTTCATCGATGGTCACTTTGTAGAAATGCCTGCAGTTCTAAATGAGGATATTGACCTCGCTGGGACCTCAATATGTTCTCAACCAGAGGACGACAAATATTTAGATGATGTTCATCTGTCAGAATTAACACACTTCTATGAAGTGGATATTGATCAATCCATGTTGGATCCTGGTGCCTCAGAAACGATGCAAGGGGAGAGTCGGATTTTAAATATGATTCGACAAAAGAGTAAAGAAAAAAGTGATTTTGAGGCAGAATGTTGCATAGTGTTAGATGGAATGGAGTTGCAAGGGGAAAGTGCAATATGGACAGATTCAACCAGCTCTGTTGGTGCTGAAGGGTGGTTCTTGCAAGACCTTAGTAATATAGCTCAATTTTGGGAGTGCTGTTCATCTTCTAGTTCTGGTGATGCAGATGGGGAAAGTTTTGGAGGGGATTCTCCTATTAGATTCTCCCCCATCTTAGACAGCACAATGCTTAATTCACACATGCTTGCTGGCAATCAAGAGCTCTTTTCAGATATTAATGAAGGGTCTGGTATAAACTCTTGTTTTTCAGTGTTTGAAGTGCAATGCAGTAACTCTGTTTTACCATTTTCTTTTGAAACACTCAATTTGGGAAACGAAAATGCAGATTCTAGTAGCACTGCTAATATTCTTGGGAAAACACAGTCTAGATTGCTAATATGGACCAAAAATAGTGCCTTTGATGAAAATGAACACTGTTCCAATCTTTCAACGAGAACCTGTAGTCCATGGTCACACTCAGAAGAAACACGTTCAGATAATGAGACTTTAAATATTCCATATGAAGAATCCACACAATTTAATGCAGAAGATATTAATTATGTAGTTCCTAGAGTGTCTTCAAGTTATGTAGATGAAGAAATTCTAGATTTTTTGCCAGAAGAAGCCTGCCAGCAACAAGCTAGAACTTTAGGAGAAATGCCCACTTTGATTTTCAAAACAAAATCTAAACTAGAATCTGTCTGTGGTATTCAGCTAGAACAAAAAGCAGAAAGTAAAGACTATGAAGCTACACAAGGGTGTAGTGAAAGCAGTCCGCATGGAGAAGGCTACAGCTCAGGGGTTATTAAAGATATCTGGACAAATATGGCAGACAGAAATTCTGCGGCAGTGGTAGAAATAGAAGGAATGGAAGATGAATTGTTTTCAACTGATGTAAATAACTATTGCTGCTGTTTGGATACAGAAGCAAAAGGTGAAACCCTCCAGGAGCCCAATAAAGCAGTGCAAAGATCAGAGTATCATCTCTGGGAAGGTCAAAAGGAGAATTTAGAGAAGAGAGCCTTTGTTTCAAATGATTTATCAAAAGTAGATGGTGGTGACTACACTACACCATCAAAACCTTGGGATGTTAACCAGGAGAAAGAAAACTCATTTATACTTGGTGGTGTGTACGGGGAGCTCAAAACATTTAACAGTGATAGAGAATGGGCCGTGGTGCCACCCAGTCACTCAAAAGGGAGCTTATTACAGTGTGCAGCTTCTGATGTAGTGACAATAGCTGGCACAGATGTCTTTATGACTCCAGGTAACAGCTTTGCCCCTGGTCACAGGCAGTTATGGAGGCCATTCGTATCATTTGAACAGAATGAGCAATCCAAGAGTGGAGATAATGGATTAAATAAAGGTTTTTCTTTTATCTTCCATGAAGACTTACTGGGAGCTTGCGGTAACTTTCAAGTAGAAGAACCAGGGCTTGAATACTCATTCTCTTCCTTTGACCTGAACAATCCATTTTCACAAGTTCTTCATGTAGAGTGTTCATTTGAGCCAGAAGGAATTGCATCTTTCAGCCCTAGTTTTAAACCCAAGTCAATTCTGTGCTCTGATTCAGACAGTGAGGTTTTACACCCTAGAATATGCGGGGTTGATCGAACGCAGTACAGGGCTATACGGATTTCTCCAAGGACTCACTTTCGCCCGATTTCTGCATCTGAACTTTCCCCAGGTGGTGGAAGTGAGTCAGAATTTGAGTCGGAAAAAGATGAGGGAAGTATTACTGTCCCTTCTCAAGTAGATGTGTTCGAGGATCCACAAGCAGATCTCAAACCTCTGGAAGAAGATGCAGAAAAAGAAGGGCATTATTATGGAAAATCAGAGCTTGAATCTGGAAAATTCCTTCCCAGATTAAAAAAGTCTGGAATGGAGAAGAGCGCACAGACATCGTTGGATTCCCAGGAAGAGTCAGCTGGGATGTTGCCAGTAGGAAGCCAAGATCCGTGTTTAGAGTGTAGTATGAAGGAATCTCTGGATGGGAGGGCGATGGAGAGCTCCAAAGTAAACTGCAGAATAGTGGAGCCACGGGAGGAAACGAACAAGTTCTGCGGTTGTAAAGCAGGGTGCCATTTCCCTACATATGAGGATACTCCTGTTTCTTCAGGAGAACTTGAACAGGTATGTAGATATGTAAAAACACAATTTGCATATCGACAGATATCTGAATATCAACAGTTTCACTCATGATAGTTCAGTTTAAGTGGGTGTTAATGTATAGTTCCATAGAAAAATTAACCATCTTCAGGCATTATGGTGGTATCTTGCATACCTTTAGAAGTGTATAAGTGTATGCTCATATGGCTTTATAAAAGTCTCTACCTTAGGTTTTTTTGCTTATGTGATTTCCATCTAACATGTTAAAGTGTGTATGAACTATGGGTGGTAAGATATGCT
The DNA here is from genome assembly GCA_013389825.1 of Crypturellus undulatus. Classification (NCBI taxonomy): domain Eukaryota; kingdom Metazoa; phylum Chordata; class Aves; order Tinamiformes; family Tinamidae; genus Crypturellus; species Crypturellus undulatus. Next base: position 833,033 of record VWPW01031899.1, read on the forward strand.
GATTTTGATTCAAGCTTTTTTTAAATTTAGAAGAGGAAAATCCGAAATCGATCTTTTCGGTATGAATTCCAACTTGAATTATCATTACTTCCAAGTAGAAGAGTATGGGCTTGAATTATTAGATGTAAACTCCATCAATGAAAGGTTTGTAAAAAGGCTTTATGCTCCAGAGATTAAAGTATTCTATTGTCAGGAACATTTGGATGCAAAATGAAATAAAATATGGATGCAAAATGTGTTCTGCTATCACAGTAGTGAAAAGAGGCCTCAGTATAACTAAGAATTAAGCTTAGTTGTTATTTTCATGTAATTATTACAGTAAATAAGTCATAATCAAGAGCCAGAACTGCTTCCAGCCAAAAATATCCAAGTATCTACATAGTTTCTATTGCTATCAGCTCCCTTAGCTCTTGAGGGGGGTGGGAAAAAAAAAAAAAAAAGAAAACATTTGACCAGCAAAATAATTTCATTGTGCAACCAGCTCAGAAAAATTACCTGCATAGTTAAGTTACATTTTATGTTTGCTCTTCCTCTTCAGCTTTCATGTGCTCAACAGTTTTAGCATCTATTAGGAGGGAATTTTCTGCATTTTCAACTGAAGCATAGCAAGCAGCTTTTGTTGTACTGATTGTATTCTCCTGAATTGTAACTTTGAAGAAATAATTCATTTATGGGAAAGCTAATGCTTTCGCTAATGCTAAAACTGAAGCTGAAGTTTCTATTGAACAAAATCAATATTCCTTATCTTCTGTCCTTCTAATCTGTTTCTCCTCTTATACTCCTTCAAAATAATTACTTACGTTGTTTCTCCTCTCTGATGCTGGTTAGTTCATATTTCTGCTTGTATGAGAGAATCAAATCTATGGCTTTTCTAGAGATTTTGGTTCCTGCTGCTCTGCTAAGTTTACAGAGATGAAGTGTCTCCAAAAATTTTCTGGAAGTCTGATAAGTTGCTGTGTTTGTCCCAGATCTTGCAACCAAAAAGTCACCAGAATTTTAATGAACTTGGGCTGTAGGTCAGAGTAGAATCTGGAAATACAGTTTTACTTCACTCTTGGTAAAATGTAACTTCATTCTACAATAGGACAAAAAAAAAAACGAACAAATGGTATAGTTCAGTCATCTGTGATGGTGAGAGACTTAAGTTCCTTTAAGCCTTCGGTCTTCTTTCCGGATCCTTTGGTTCCATGAGGATGCTTCTTTAAATTTATCTAGAGATAAATAAAAAAGAGGTTTATTTTGAGTAGACGTTATGGAATTGGCTGATGGATTGATTGTTTAGACTGATTTTATTGAGATTAAAAAAAAATGTTTTTAATAAAACCTTCATGCTTTCTTTTGTGGAGTTTAGAGAAAATTTAAGCATACCTCAGTGTTGATCCAACATGGTATTTTAGTCACGTTTTGTGACATGGGCACCTTCAATGTTTTACATAAATAATAGACTTGAAAATACTGCAGTATAAAAGGAATTTTTTTTGGATTGCATAAACTCTAATTAATATGCAGACTGTGCAAGCACCTATCTGTGAATACTCCCAATTTATAAGAGTGTAAGAGAATATTTCAGTTCCTTTCTTTATATCTTCCTCATTAGGGCACTAACACACATACTTTGGAGTATGAATCTGGCAAAAGCTCCTGCAGAAGCTGTTCGAAATTGAACAGATATTTATATAACTAACCTTAAGATTTTTAGAAAAGGTCTTATTAAAATAAAAAATTAAAAAAAAGGCTGATTTGCAGGTCCCCTTCCTTTAAAACAAATGCCACGGACTTATTGCTAAACATTCATTAACTCTCTGGTCCGGTTAATGGTCTCTGAATATGCTATCTGCAAAACTATCAACAGATCTGTACTATACTGTGGTCTAGAGCGTATCTTGTGCAGAACAAATGGTTGTACTGTTGAGTTCTTGACAAATAAATGACTAACTTGTGGGTCCTCTTGGGACTGTTACCAAAATTCTCAGGTCTGGCATACCTACAGCATTGCCTTTGCTGGCTAGGGGATTTGATTGGCAAAACATAAATGCTTAAGGATCTTTATTGGCTTATTAGATCTGATGAGCTGTTTCTCTTGATTGCAGCAATATGCTGCAAGTACAGAGCTTGTGTAGGCAGACTGGCAAGAGGGGAAAGCAAGTGGAGTGCGTATACGTTGGTTCTCAGGTCTGTAACGCAGGACATAACCTGCTGTAAACCGCTTTGGCAGCAATAAGAGGGAGACAAAATACAAAAGTTCTGTGCTTGGTCACAAAGCCAGGAGAATACAGAGAGTGCTCCTCTTATGAGCAGTTAGGAGAACCAATCGCATACAAAGCTTAGTGGTAAAAGGAATGACAACTGCCAGGAAAGGTTTCATCCAGGTCATTCTGGATACTTCTGGATCACGGCAGATGATGAAAGCATCTGCAAGATGCTCGGTTTTAACTTCCTTGTTAAGGAAGTTAAAGTTCCTGCTGAGTTTTTTTTTCCTGAGTAAGAGAGACCTTAAAATGATAGATTTAACAGTTCTAGCATAAATATGGAAGAGGTGAGGAGGGGCACAAGTTTATAAAGCAAGACGGTAAGGTAAATGTTTGGTATAACTAGAGGTCTCAGAAGTAAATAAGAAGACCAAAGAAAGATATTCTGGTAGACAGAACAAGCAAGTCAGGGGAGCTATTCAAAGATAAAGTCAATAAGTTATTTCAAGCATTTTTTTCATTTGTTTTAATTCTTGTTGAAAAGACAACTAACTGTAAAAGGGGAAGAGTACAGATAAGTTAGAGGTATGCATTGTGATCTGAACACAGCTTAGGAGAACACTTTTTAATGTATTGCTTTTTGAAAACACACAGAAGACAACCTTTAGCAAAGGAAGACACATTTCTCTCTTTTATAAGAGAAAACTCTCTCTCTTAAACTCTCTTATCTCTCGTAAACTGTCTAAATAGATATTTTTACTTGAACATACCAGAAGTGAAAATGTTACTGAGTTTTGGGTTGCAAAGAAGAACTTGCACACTCAAAATAACTGTCAATGACTTTCCCTCTAAATGGAGGAGCAAGATGATCTGGGATTATCTTGTCTGGGAGGAAAAAGGGTATGGGAAGTAGAATGAAGAAAAGCTTGTTAGTACGAATTTGTGATACCAAACTGGAGAAGTCTGCTGTTATGCTGAAAGAGAGGGTTAGATTCTTAAACTAGAAAAATGGTCTGAAAAACAATGTAATTCATCAGGGACAAATAGCAACTAAAAAAATATATACAAACACAGTAGAAGGAGTGACAGGCAGGAAATCATGTGAAACATAAAAACATCTTCAAGTAGATCATAAGCTGAGCATAAATCAGCAATGACACACTTTGCAAAAGACGGCAGCATTTGCTGTATAAATAGGAATGTCCTGGGAGCTGTGCAGTGCTTGCTGCCCGGTGCTCGGCACTGCTGAGCCCTCTGCTGGAGCGCCCTGCTCAGCTCCGAGTGCCCTGCCGACTGACAGCATCCTCAAGGGTCAACCCCAGCCTGGGCATCACCCCTCTGGAAATACATGGAAGGAGCACAGGTGGTTTCATCTCCGAAAGAAGAAACTGAAGAAAACAGTTTTGACATCTAAAGGATGCCCGTGTTTCTTTATATTGTACTGGTAGTAAAGAGCTTGCAGAGTAGATTCAAGAAAAAAAATCACTTAGAGATAGGAAAAATACTGATACTTTTCTTGTGGTTGGTTAAAAAACTGACTGCCATAATGCTTCAAATAATATTCAGATCATAATTAGACCTTAGTGCTTGGTCTGTTTAGGTTGAGCAAAACTGTTGTCATTATCTTGTTGTTTGTCAATAGAGCCTCTGAAAGGGGGCATGTAACCTAATGCTGATGTTTTCAGTTTTGGTGTCCAAGGCTCAAATAGTCTATCCTGAAAGGCCTATCAATTTACATGGAAAATGTGTTTTCCTCCTCCTCCTGACCTGATCCTGAGAGGAAAGCTCCAAAAAGTGAACAGGAAATGCAGCGCTCATGTCTGCAATGTGCAGAGAGGGAGAAGAGGAAGCCAAAGGGGTCTTGAGGTGCTTGTGAGAGCTGGAAAGAAGAAAACTTGAAATTTAGGTAGCAGAGTTTTGCCAAAAGACCTTATCAAGAACAGAGGGAAAGCTTATGATTTTGTACACTGTGGTTTTAGTTGTTTGTCAAATGGTTGTGGAAGGAACTTAAATAATTTCAGTTTTCTTATTTTAACGCTGAGCATGTGAGATGGGTCTGTTCTTTCACAGTTGAGTCCAGTGTTAGAATTTGCATCCCAATCTGACACTCTAAATATTTTTCTGTATAGTGAACTACTTACCTTTTTATTAAAGCTACTAAAAGCTAACTTTGCTCAAGGCACTGTTGTCACCCAGGTAGCAGAACTCTCTACTACCTCACAGAACTTTTCTGAAATTGAGTGTGCTAGCTAGCTTGTTTTCAGAATCTGTATCCTTAACGCATTGTGTACATTAATATAAATTAATGTAGGTATTTACATATCTTAATCTTCATAGACTTGGACTTTGCAGTTCTGTAAACCTCAGTTTTCTCAAAGTCTTGAGGGATAGGTAGGTGGAGAATGGGAGGAATTCCATTAGAAAAGTTGTGGTTCTGCATGGATAAGTGAATGTGATGCATTTTAAAAAAAATAGATGAATTAAATCACAGGAAAAAATGGTGTTAAACTAAAGCTCATAAAGGGACACAGTATTTATGCTTATATTTGTAACACCAGAATAAATAACATGTAAGCGTACTTCGACACCTTTGACACCTGTACTTTGATACCTTTTCCTTGAAAAACGAAAAATCTGGCTAGAGGTGTCTACCCAGCGATTCTTTTCCTCCTCCCTTTACAGCAGTCTTTTAAAAAGAATTTGAAATAATTCGTAGTTAGACATTTGGCAGGAGATTTTATGTGGCACCAAACAGCAGTGTTAGAATTACTTTTTTACTCATTCAATTTTTTTTTTAATTATAACCCCTACCTGCCAAGTACAAAAATAATTAGCAAAAAATGAATGTAAATAAAGCCCAGAAAGAGCAAAGCATAACAGAAACAAAAATCAAATGTATTCTGTCCCATCCTGGTTGCAGTCTTACTCTTTGGTTTAGAAAGACCCTTCGTGTTTTCTTCCACCTGCAAATGGAGGAAGCAACTTTGTAGAGCATCAGCACTACAGAAAAAATAATCTGTTGAGATTTAGAAGGGGTTTTAGTAACTGTTTAAGGTTGTATGAAATAGATTTTTCAGTTCCTTCTATCTTTAACTTGTATAGTCTAGGAACGTGCTAAAATGCTGGGCAAAAAAATCAGCAAATATTTGTTTTTTTAAGAAGCCCTAAAGCTTTAACGTGTCATTGAAGAGTAGAACAGGGTAGCCGTATTTTATTTTTAATTCCTTGGGCCAGATGGTCTTTAAAACTCTTAAAAATTATAAAGCCCAACTCTGAGCATATCTTTTGTTCATTACACAGCATAAAAAAGGGAAGCTGGAAGAGTGGAAAAGATTGATGGAAAGGCAGGTGTGGGTGGGCAGAGGGACTGTAGCGTGATGCTTTGCTTAAGTTTTGCTTGAGGAATACAGTTCTGTCCAATATAATTATTCTAGCTAGCAAAAAAAAAAAAAAAAAGAAAAAAGAAATCTGCCATATGGACTTGCAGCTCTTGCTGGGAAGATTGGAAAATTTTGCATTGAAAACCAGGAGATCAGCAGAAAATATTAATGCTTCATATAAAATGAAGCATTCAGGATCACTTTGCTGTACAAGAACAGAAAAAAATATATATTTCTGCTCATGCAGAGTGTGGATAAAATAGGAGAAGGTAACTTAACCCCTTCCTCCTACCTTTTGTTCATAGGCTTTTTTATCTACACATTCACATCTAGAATTATGGAAGTGACGCTGGCGGTGCAAGGTTTATTGATGGAACATAGTATGATGGGTCTTTTTTCAGGCGCTCTGCTTTTGTACCTCCAGGCTTTGCTTGTAGTTCTCTAATCTGCCTAAATGTCCTGGTCAAAGATGTTTCTGCGAGTTGGCTTAGTGTCACATTGTTCAGAAATTGCAGCTAGACCTCATGTACCCCTGCAAGCCAGTGGTACCACTCAGACGTGCTCTCTGTCAGGATGCCGGTCGGTCGCAGCTGGAAGATGTTGCATTGGGAACGTGCCCCAGTGCAGTGAGTGTGGAGCGTTTATTGCAAGCAGAACCAGCAGAAGACGAAAATGCTCCTCCCGGGCAGTAACTCCTGCGGGTAGAAATGGTAACCGTAGCTGAACAGCTTTTCCTTTCCCTAGATCAGTCTAATAGGGTATTTTGCTACACACTTGCACTATAGCTTGATCAGCTAATGAATTAGGTATTGCTGTCTATAGCAGTCATGCAAACAAAGCAGCAATATGATAAAACTGTGTAGAACAGTAATCTTCCTTGGCTGTCTTCAAATATATATGTGAGTGGGAGAGGTGAGGAAAAATCTCATCTGTTACAGGAAATGGCACTGATGTTGAAGGAAACACTCTTTCCTTTTCCTGCTTGTTTTTCCTTCTGTTCATTCACCTGTATCCCTAACCCTAAACTGCTTGATGCCAGATGTGTTGTTAAAATGGTTGTTGCCATTACATGGTTGTTACCATTAGAAAAAGCACAAGCCGTTCCTGTTAGTCCCTTGGTTTCAGCCAGGTTGTGCAGCTTTCTCACTGAAATTGAATTTCTGAGGCTACAGTAGAGTTTTCAGCTGAAGAAGCAACTGTTGGCTTTTGTGCCTTTAAAAAGTATTTACACTGATGCTTGCAAAGAATGATTGCTCTCTTCTATATTATTGCACTTTCAAATTTATATAGGCACATTGCCAAATGTAAAATGATTTTCTGTCTCTGTCTTTAGCAGGAGATATGGAGAGGCGATTGAGGGCCAGAAACAGTAATATAAGTGGAGAAAAAAAAAAGGAAGAATTGAAGTTTTAGTTTTTGCATATAACTGCACAGTTCTAGCCCTATCTGATGAAGAATCGTTAAAGAATTGTGACTGAAGTCAGCCAAAATTTGAGGTTGTCAAATCTTGCATAACTACAAAATATAGCGGTTTTTGTGTTTGTGGATGCTGCGATTCTCAGGTAATTTAGAGCCCCCAGCTGAGAATACATAAGAAGAGCTTTAATTATACGTCTAGCTGTAAAACCCAAGGAAGGAAATTTTGAGTGGTCTTTCTGATGTGCAACAAGACTGGGAGTGAAATTGCTATCGCAATGGGTTTTGTCTTGTCTTTGAGCTGTTCTTAAGAGGAAAATAGTTTTAGACAGGAAAGTCTTAATCTTGCAATTTTTAATACTAGTGCAATTGAGAATTGCAGCTTAGGTAGATAAATGTAATAAAACTTCTCATAAAACACTGGAAGTCTGAGTGTGTGTGAGAAGGGGAAGCGTAAATTGAAGATGCTGTTTTAAAAGGGGAATATTCCATATTTTCTATTTTAGGATACATTTTCAATTCACAGATTTGCTTTGTGATGACAGGCTGCAATTGTAGTAAATATCTAAGCAACTTTAGGAAAAATGTTTTTATTCAATGAGTGTATAAAATGGACTTCAATTTCCTCACATGTATCTTCCTCCCCATCCCCTTCATCTTAAAAGTCAATTGAAACTGCTGCACACTGCTTTGTGCAAACTTTGTGTAAAAGCCCTTGAAAGGGTGTTTCCATCAGCCATTTAGCTTGGCTGAAAGGTGCAGTTTTAAAGAGGCAAATCTCTCTATTTGCCCATTCACTGAAACTCAGCTCTCATTACGGACAGTTTTGGGGTATACAACTGAATTGCTTTTAGATGAAAATAACCCAGAGAGCTGCTGCCTGTGAGTGGTCAGTCCACAGAACCAGACTGCTGCTGGTCCAAAGCCTGAGCATAACTAGGATGCGTTATCCTAGCACGGATAACGGGTGGACTGCATCGCTCTGCCTGCTTTTGAGCCGAGCTTAGGCAGAGCCTTGGCTGCTCCCCGCGGGCCCAGCAGAGCTCGACGTGGAGTCAGGCCCAAGATGAGGGGATGTCAGGTCGCGCCGCTGCTGACGAGAGGAGGGAGGCTCCAGCGGCGCGACGGCTGCTACGGGAGAACCTCTCAGTGACCAAAGCCGAGTGTTGGGGAGTCTAGGTGCCTCTGTGCGTGGCCAGCTGCTGGGCCAATCTTCCATGACTGAATTTGTATGTAAGTGTCGAGGTTTAATGCCAGTGCCAAGTCCTCTTGCAAGATCTTTTCTTCTTATTATTATGGTTTCATTTTCTAAGAAATACCTTTTCTGGTGTTGGTGTTTGGGTTTTTTGAGGGCAGTTTTGAAGGCTTGTCCTTTGGTCTTCTATGAGTGTTTTGGTAGGAAAACAACATGAATTATTTCAATGCTCATTGTAGCAGAATTTCATGGGGGAAAAGACTGGATATGGCAGATGCTTCTGAATGCAGCACTCATTGCTCATTTGATTTGGATGGGACTACTGCTTATTAAATAATAAACATTTGTAAATACAGGTTCTGTAGGTTCATAGTTCTACATTAGCTTAAAGATAAAGGAAAGAGGAAGTTCTTTTAATACTTCATTTTTATAGTGTTCAAATCTGTAGAGGAAGAAGTTGGATAGGAACTCAATATTGAAATCTATTTCTTCATATTTTATAATAGTTATTTGCACTATAGTTTGTATGAATCCTTCCAGATAGGACAACTTATAATTTTTAAAATATGAAAGAAATGAGGCATTATTAGCAAGTGGATTCAGATTATATTTAGCATAAAGATAAATTATTAATCATTTTATAACCATTTTTTCCCTCACATTGATACATTAACGTTCTAGATTTTTATTATGTTGTCGAATTAATGTTACTATTTCCAAGGTACCCTTCCCAAATTTAATCAGTAAAATTTGTTGTCATTTGACAATGACTTTTTTTTTTTTTTTTTTTACACTGAGCTGTTTATTTAAATCAGTTTTGTTCTTTCCTTGTATTTTTACTCTCCTGGGGAGCTTTCTGTTTTCTCTTATTAAAATAAGATTAAATTACTCAGATTATGAAGTAGATTTTAATCTAAAACTGCACAGATTATAAAATAAAGTGCTGGAATTCTTCTTTAGGCTGCATTTGTACTATATGGTGTTGAGAAAGCATAAGCTCTGCATAGAGTTCATACTGTCTGCAATAGTTCAAATAATGAATGTTCTACTGTAGTCTGTTAATCCTTTCTCAAAAAATGAGTAGTGTGGCTTCTAGGACCTAGCAAATTGGATACATCATCTCCTTAACATGTAAGTATATTATTTATGGTATAATGAAGTGTGATTATTGTCTAAACAGTTTCCTATATTGAATACTGATCTGCAGAGAATGAGTGGCAGCCAGGAAAAACAAAGCTGGTGGGAAAAGGCACTCTATTCTCCCCTCTTCCCCGCGTCCCAGTGTGAAGGTAAGAATCTCTGCATGGTCCAGTTCGCTCTTGCACTTCCATTAGAACGAAGCAGTTTTGTTATGGATTCAAGCCAGAGGTGGATTAGAATTACCATCTTATTGGAAAGCAGTAAACTTTTGTAAGAATTTTTTTTTATCCGAGAGAGAACAGGGGTGGTTAAATGACATTTGGAATAAATCTCTAGCATGCTTCTATTACAGTTTTTAATTTAAAATGCTTTTAAAATAATCTGTTTATGCAAATTTGCTTATACCAGAGCTTTGCTTTAGAGACTATGAATTTATGATTCTGGGCATATTTTATTAAGTTTTGGAGTATTTTTCAATGTGAATAATGATTATTAGGTAACTAATTTTGTAAGAGTACAGAAATGGCCTTTCTTGGGTTTGCATGAACAAGGTGCAGGGGACTGCGAGTGGGGGAGCTCCTGGGGGCTGGGAGGGGGTCCTGCCTCTGGGCCCTTCCTGCCTGGTGACACCCGGGGGCTTCTCAGTCTCTGCTCAGCTAGAAACGTGTCTCCCTAATAACCTGGAAGTGGATTAGCAAATTATTATTATTATTAATAATATTTTTTTTTCAAGTGCATCTTAAATAGTAAACCAATGAAATGTGTTTCCTGTTGCCTAAATATCCATGCTCTGCTTAGGGCAGTTTTAGGTTACTTTCAAGAACATGCTCACTTCTAGAAAGTTACAGAAATACGTTTGCACTGTGAAAGGGAGAAATCCCTGTCTATGTGACTTAGACCAGTCCTGTACTGCCGGGACAGGTCACTTAGGCTTCTGCAGAAAAGTGCTCAGTCCTTACAAAATAAAAATACTTAGTGCCCCTTGGTAAAGCGCCCTTCCTCCCTCCACCTCCTCAGTGATAATGCAGCGGTGCTATTGGTGTCATAGCAAATACACTGACTTGGGCCATCTTGGACCTGTGTTTTTCCCATAGTCCTTTCATTGCTGTGAGTGAGCTGCATGATCTTTTTGCTGACATCTGCTGGTGAGCGACAATATCCGTCCCCATGCAGGGTCAGGAGAGGACGCAGAATAGACAGCACAGAACAGCGTCACGTCCGGCACTTTGTATAAAACCTGGGCTAGGTTGAATGGCTCCAGAATTTCATTTAGACAACACTGAACAAATGCAGAGCTTGTTCCTCATAGTTAATGTTATTCTTTAACAAATTTCTAACTGTATCCTGTTTTCTTTATGGGTATTTTTTCTTCAGGGACACTGATACATGTGATTATATATATATAGGCATATGATATTATTACTTTATATTCAACGTTTATTCTGGTAGAAGTGGAAACCACAGCAGTCAACGTTATTTTGTTCTGCACTTCAGTCAGGATCAGTCTGTTGTTGCAGTAGATTTTGGATGGGTATAGAACAAGAATGATCTAAACCAGCATGTGGTATCAGAATTAAAAAATTGTACTGAACCACTTCTAATAAAAATAGGTAAATCTTGCTCTTTGTACCTCATTACTTTAGAAGGTTTCATTACTTAGTTTATTATTTGCTCATCCAGGTAAGATCTGTTGATGTTTTAGTAAGATATTATGCTTAGGTTTTTAAGGATATCAAGTTTAAACTTTGTGTTTGTTAGAGATTCATGTAGTTTAGAATGTGAATTTAAAGATGTTTTCTCCTTTTTTCTTCTTTTTTTGCCTGTTTTTCTTTTTCTTTTTTTTTTTTTTTTTTTTTTTTGACTTCATGTNAAATAATGATGTTTTGCAATTCTTTTTTTTTTTCCCTCCTTTGAAATGAACAAAAACCACTATAAGAGTGCTATACAAATGCCAAGGGAGAGAATGGTGTAGGAGAATTTGCAGATGCAAAGGAAACACCCAATGTTGATGAACATCTTTTAGATTTTAATATGGTAAGTTTGTCACTGGTTTGGGGGAGGAGTTTTTTGTTTGTTTTATAAGGCTATACCACCACATCTTTCCTTTCATCAGTTTTCAGTCTTCAAAAAAGTAAAAGAAATGAAAATGTCGCCAATTGAAATCCCAAAGAAAAATCCTTCAAAGCTTTTCTTTCATCACTTTTAAAAATCTCTTCTTTGAGATTTTTCTGAAAACTCCTCACAGCGCTCAGGTTTGTACTTCTGGTACTTAAGCAAATTCAGTTTCCTTGGGGAATACTCTTTTTTTGCTTGCAAAACATGTTAAAATGCGATGTTTCCTCCCTCAGTCTCTGACTTCGTTAAGTGTAGGGTGGGCTCATGCGGTGTGCAAGACAGGAAGGGCCAGTACCCAACGGAGTGAAGAGTGCTCAGGTCTCCTGTGAAGCAGAAGGCTGACGCACATAGTGGTTTGGTTTGTTTGTTTGCTTTCCAAAGGGAGAATGTCCCTGTCCACGTGCAGTTACGTTTTTCAACTTCATATTGATGACAATATTGTTGATGTTCCCTGCTGTTCTGTAATTGTGATGTGTCTTGTGAATCCTGTGATAGTCCTGTAACACGTAGCACCCTAGGACCGAACAAGCACGTGGGGTTCTCATTGTTGTTCCCAATCAACACTGTCAGTTTAAATCCTCAGGTTTCTTCTGTTTATGAAGCAAGATGTGCAGATGATATAAATTCTGAGGCAAAACCAAATGGCTTCAGGAAGAACATCTACTCCAGTGATAGCTCCAGCTCTGAAGACACAGCTTCAGAAGGTGGAAGTGAATGGGCTGATCCTTGTGAGGAGGAGCTTTTTTCTCGAACTCAACTATAAGAACTGCAGAGTAGAACAGATGAATTAAAAGTAACATGAGATGGAAAACTATTCTTCTTGAGGGTCTGTAGCTCTAAAACAACAACTTCGGTTTCCTCTTCAGTTAATGGATTCAGATGTGTATTTATCTTTCTCTTCTTGCTTATTTTATAGATAAGGACACAGCTGTCCTGTTGAAGATTTTTTTTCCCCCCCCCAAACTGTTAAATTCTTGGCTATTTGAACTAGACTAGATTGTGTTGTCAAATCAAGAATGGATGTGCATGTGCTTGTCTTAGTAGTACCACTGCTTTTTTGCATCTTAATTGCAGTTATTTTCATTCGTAACTGTAGTCCTACCACTATTACTATCTTCTTAGCATCGCAGTGTCTACAACTACTTCTGCTATTCAGAGACTTTAGCTTTTGGCACATTAGGCTTTGTTCTTTAAGAACTGGGAGATAAATACTTAACACTGTAATCTATCAGTGCCTTTCTGAATGCAGGAGAAAAGCATGAATGACTTGTCCAGTCTTCGTTCAGTAAATCTCATAACTTTGAAGTAGGAACAACAGGGTTGTGCTTTAGAGACTTACAGAAACTGTGTTTTCTATCCTATGATTCCCGCTCCCCCCTTCCTGCAAACCAACACTGAGGATACCATGGTTTGTATTTTTGCTAACTGGAGAAGCCAAGGATTTTTTTTCTGTAGGTATGGAGGCAATGTGGGCTTCCTCCCCCTCCCCCCTCTTTTTTTTTTTTTTTGTCCTTTTTAGCAACGTGCCGATATAGGGCAGAAGTTTAAAAAGAAGGAGCACCAAAAAATAATAAACCACTGGGGTGATGTGTGGATTGTTGTGAATTTTGTAACAAGTAATGAGAATGTTGTCTTGTTGCAAATGATGGCCTTCACGTAACCTGCAAAAGCATCCTATACTGAATTTGAGCTGGAATGACTGAAACTATCTAAAATGCTCAGAGTGTTCGATGTTTTATATGCAAACGGTCAGTGCTTCACTTGAAAGAAATCCTGTGGCTGCTGCAGTTAGCTGCTGTTGTGGCTGTAATTAGTAAATCTCGTAGTTCATTTTGTGTTTCTGAGAGAATGTGTGGGGCAAGTTATGTGTGTGGCGGGTGGGGGTAGGGAAAGCGATGACTTACAACATACATGTGTGATTGCAGTAGTGATTGTTGCTTTATGTGACTTGCTTTTTAAATTTTATTTTGTTAACTTAGAAAGTCAATACATTGTCAAGTTGCATCTGTACAAGACTATCAACTCCTTGTGCTTTTAACACATTATGCAAAATGTATAAGCCAGGAGGAGCAATATTTGCAAAACTAAACATTCTAAGTTTTTACCAACTCATAGTTTAAAGAACAACATCAAAGTAACTAATCTATACAATAGCAGCATGTTTATAACATCAGAAAGTGCAGAAAGTCCAATACTGACTTGAAAAGCTTAACCTTTAATTTTGACAGGCAATAAACCTCATGAGAACTATAGTTGTTTGAAACGTGAGCTGAACTGGCTTTGAAATATGTTCTATGCTAGGAAGGTTTTCATATAACTGGGTTTGGTTGCCGTTTTTCAATTGATAGTGTAAGAATTGAAATACGTGGTTTAAAAAAAAATCATTCTCTGTGCAACATTTTAATTGATATTCTTAATTAAAATCGGCCTGATTTGTCCTTCCCTAGGGACTTTATTTTGGTCCTCCTATTAAACTATGTTTTAAGGTTTGTATTCATACAAAAAATCTTTTGACACTTTACAGGTTTTTTTTCTTAATTTATTTGCAGACGTTGGATAGATTTTTATATATTTTACTTTCTTCTGGAGCTTCCTTGAGAGGTTGTTTAGCACCTGCACTGAGAACTATTTAACTGTAAACATGAAAATTTAAAAAAAAATAATAAAAAAAAAACTTTACACACAAATTCTTCAAATCACTACAGTGAAGAATGGAATAGAACTTCCTTCTAGAATAAGAAATGACCAAATGGATATATTTCAAACACAAACTTCAGCTCAGTTTATTTTGGATAGAGCTGCTTCTTTGGCAAGAAAGGGCTCAAAAATAGCGAAGGTGTTGCTTACAGTTACATTATGGCATGTAATATTTCAACACCTTTGGGGGAAAATAAAATGGTATATTGAGCTTGGGCAATAACAAATTGTCTTTACTTGTTTTCATAGTTTAATGGCTAAAGCTCTAAAGCTTTCAGTGAGAGTTGAAGTGTGGTTTTTAGTTTTTCTGTATGGATAGAGACACACACAACAATAACAACAACAACAAGAGCATTAAAGGTTGGCAAACGCTGAACCGCACTGTGGTATGAAGCGCATTGCATATCCATAGCACTGAAGTATCAGTTTTCCATTCCTGGGCTGAAATTTGTTTCTACTTTTTGCTTCAAGTGGTTGTATTGTTCTGATTTCACGTACACCAGAGTAACTGATTTTGTTTTCTTGTGGAGTTACTTAACACCAAATAAAAATATAAAAGGACAATTGGATGGTGTGTGTGTGTGCGTGTCTATGTGTGTTCATTTTCTTTAGCTAAGGTATATAATTTAGAAAAAAAACAGCAATTTAGAATTAAACATTCTTAAGCAAGAGATACCATGGGGCTTTCAATCTGTGAGTGCTTTTTCCCTTACTGTAGATCTTTAGCATCTATTTCTATGCATCATGTCACTGCTTCTGTAAGAACTGCATCTGCTACTGTAATGTCCTGGCTATTGTGCAACCAAATGCCCCATGCTAACAGAAGGTTACCAGTAATGATGCTTATAAGCCTGATTTCACTTTCCTTGTCTTTTTGCATTTATCAGGATTAAATTTTGACTGACCTTACGTAGAATATGGACCCTTTTGTGGGGAATGAAATAGTATTTTCTCCAGCTGTTTCTGATTCATCCCAAACCTATTGAAATGGTCTAGAGAACAGACGTGCTACTGCTCGCATGAAAGCCTGTGGGCTGCTTTTAATAACATCGGACTGAAATGCAAAGTTTTGAAAATAAAGTTACTTGTGAATTTGGGGTAGGGGAGCATAAATATTTTCTATTTGTCAGGCACATAATTATGTTCTTGACAGGTCTTCATATTTTTTGATCAAATGATGATCTTGCTCATTGCTGAAAATAAGGAGCACTCCCTTTTTTGTACCATAAAGTATGCGTTAACTAGTTTCTCAAAAATGCAAGCCTTTCTGCAAAGGAAATAGGGAAAAGATGAGTGTCTGAGCTCCATTATGATGTTTCCGGAGTGGACCTCCCTGCCTCCCAGCATGAGGGGCAGTAACGGCATCTGCTGGGACGTTCAGCACCCCGATGCCCCTGCCTGCACGAGCTGAAACAACTCCTGCCCAGGAGCGACGGGGAAGCCAGGCAGCAGATAGTGACCAGCAAGCGACAGCGCTCAGCGGTGTGCGACCGCTCCATCTCCACAGCATGCAAATCCTGGCTGGTGCAGATTTAGGTGTTCTCTTGAAGCATCTTCTCATTTGTGACTGAAAGTTACTGATCTCAGGATAGACAGGGCTGCAGGGCTGATTCAGATGAAGCCTTGTCTAGAGCTGCCTGCATTATACTTATCTTGTGATTAATGAAAATTCATACTAGATGTTTTCATCCAGTTCTTAACAATTTTGTAGTTGCTCTTTGAATTTTTTTAGAGCTTCAAAAGAGAAGTAAAAGACTAAGCAAGAGAATGGATTTCATACATCTGGATGCATGAGAAGCATGAAGGAAGGTTGCTTTTCTGTTACTGAACTCCTGTTTGTTCTGTAGGGACAAAACAAGGTCTGTTTCACCCATTTTTTTCATTCATATTTTGGAAAAAAAAAAAATGCCAGGACAGAGTGTACCAAACTCTTTGTGCTTCCCTGGAAACCGTAGCTGTAAAATTGGTGCTTTGAATTTTACTGGCATGAAAATGACGGGGGTTTGTATGATAGGGCCTTGAAAAATGCATTTTTGGGAGATTAAATTCTCTTGTATTGATCTATTATTACCCCACTTATTTTATTTATTTTTTTTTTACTAAGTGAGCTTCAGTTGCCAGTATCAGATAGCTCTACATAGTGAATAATTTCTGCAGAGCATGGGTAAGCCACTATTAAACACATCAAGATTTTGTGCCAGAAGTTTTTGTTTTTAAAAAAATAACACTACTTATTTTGCAGGTTTACTAAACTCTAAATAAATAGTGGAGCATTAATAACTGCACGGAGTAAGCATTAATACAAATGTTTCTCAGATTTTTTTTATTTCATTTTTGTCCTTCTTGGCAGACTGCAGTGCTACAGATTAAAGCAAACACTGGGTAGGAATTTATATTTATTTAAGATGCACTTAGCAGATTCTAGGTAACTCAGAAGAGAAAGGATATATCTCACATAGTACCGAAGAAACTTAAGTATTCCTTTTTTTTCTTTTTTTCCTGTAAATGCTTTGTAAGCATTTACCTTCATGCTATATGTCTTTTTTAAATAGTTTGAACTGTCAAGTGGATTTAGAGATCAAAAATACTAAGGCTGTGTTAGGAAAAAATATGACACCAAACTCAACCTTTTTATTGTATCTGTGGATTTGCTGATTCCTACCTGTAGGCCATCTGTCGTAACAGGAACACTTGATTTTTTAGCATGCCCTTCTGTATCAACTCCTTTAAATTTTGCACAGCTGGGGAAAAAAGGGTTCTAAAAGGATCCCTTTGCACTTACTTACGTATTTATACTTCCTATAACCATTTTATTTGTTTATATATATTATATATATATTAATTTAGTAGTTAGGAGATTCCACACTTCCACAGGGGTATATGAAGTTGTACTTAGCTGTATAATTCTAGCCCTTCAGTTTGTATCAATACAGAGGAATGATAACAAATACCCAATTTTATAGATGGAAGCTGTTAGCACTCATGGTGGTGGTTTTAACTGAACTAATGCTAGTTGCAAAAGGTCCACTTTTGCTAATAGTAGGAAATAGTAGGAAATAGTAGGAAAGTATTACCCTTTTAAACTACATATACTCTCATTCACATGCAAGTAAGAGTGTATTTTAACACTAATTAAGTGATGATTTTCTGGAAGCATTTTATGGCTGACCCTGGTGTTTGTACAGTACCCAGTCCCGTGGAATGTTGTTTTTTCTTAGGTGCTTTCTCACCACAAAGAAAGGCAGAACTTTGGCTGTGGGTGTTAACTGCAGAATAGGAAGGGTTATCTGTGGGCTGGAAGTAGGAAAATAAACTTAAGAATGGGATCCCAAAAGCAATCTGAGGGTTAGGCATAAATCCCTAAATAACTACAGACCCAAATGGTGTCTTCTGGGTTGATGTGAACCTTTTAGCTGTACTCCACACTTGTTACCGATGACTGGTTTCCCATGGCAGCCTTTTCTAAGAGTTTCCTCAACCCCAGTAAAATGACAAAGATAAGAGCATCACTGTTTTCTCTGGAGAACTCCCCACCGTTAAAAAAAAAAAAAAATACTGTATAACTTCATCCTGTTATTTACCCTAGGAGCCTAACAACTTGGACACAAGATTGATGATAACATGATGAAGATAAAATGTTCTAGCTGCTCCAACAGAAGAATTAAAGCCCACGCGAGAGGAAAAAAAAAAAAACAGGAAAAATGTTAATACTGAAAAAGAATTTGTTAAAAGTGAATCCTCCAAAATAGTGCTTGTCTTCTGCATGTGAGCAGGCTTAAAATGTTTCAGTTGCTGTGCTTTTTATTTACTCTCCTTCAACAGTAACTTGCTCCCTGTCTTATAGACGTATCGGGGACTTTCAAATAATTTAATACACTTTTTTTTGCCAGCCTTAATTATTTCATGTGCTTCTTCGACTGTTCGACAGCGAACAGTCTGAGAGGGGGATGCAGACAGGCACGAGGCTGCGAACCTGAAAGAGTAACAGATAAATCAAGATAGGCGAAGGACGCTCAAACACGAAGACCCTACTCTGGTCATTAATGCTCTGACCAACGGGAAACAACCCCCAGCGCGTGGCTATATCTTCACTAACGCCCCAGCCTGAGGCCTGCCACAGCCCAAGCTTGCTCAAACGCCCAAACTTCGTGTTCGTCTTAAAAACGAGCAACAAACAGAACCGAAACTGCCGGAGGCGCCGCCGCTCCAGCCCGGCACCGCGCGCGCGGCCGACTCAAGATGGCGGCCGCCCCCTGCGGCGCACGCGTCTCCTCGGC